>CAAKHD010005104.1:133835-174539 GCA_901007705.1 Fistularia tabacaria | reverse complement strand
CCCCTGCCCTTCTTTCTTGTTGGGGAGGCTTAACTGGTTTTAAACCCCCCCCCCCCCCCCCCGCGGTTGCCTAGCAACTATCGCTCAGAATTGCTAATGGAGACCTTGTAAGTTATGAGTGTGTAATATAACACCATGTGTTTTTGACACTGGAGAGAATGGATTAACCATAGGGGCGATTGGTTCAGTGACCCACAACCTCTGGAGGCCTCCATCTCTTCTCCAACTATAACATTGTAAACGTCCCTTTTTAATTAACACAAGTGTATTAACTGTGTCAATCCTTAGCAGCAGGGGAAGAATATGATTTTGGTTTTATCAGAACGCTCTTGAAACACGTTTATGATTTGCCATCTATTTGAAGGATCATATTTTCCTTTTTTTTTTTTCCATCTAAGAGAAGCGTGTATGTTTTTTGCCACATGTCAAACACATTTCATGCAAAAGAATGTAATTTTTTCAGAAACAAACTAGAAATATTTCAGGCTACTTATCAGATATACAGTGCCTGCTCATGCTCATGAATGCTCACTCGCTCACTCGGAATTGTCCGTAATGTTAGTGGGACTATAGAGGGAGCGAGCTGAACGTAAAAGAGGAGCAACATAGAGAGAATCCGCCGTGTTATTAAAGTCAGTCTGTAATGGATCAACCTGCAGATATTGTTTCTGGTGTCCGCGGTGGCCTTCAGGTCAGCTAATAGTTTCACATCCTGTTATATGAGCTTCGGTCTGTGACATCCAGCTCTAATCTGTTGACACTTGTCAAACCAAATAAATCAAGAAGATTGTATAGCTACATAAAGTAAATTTATTTTTTTATTGTCTATGATTTATCAAAAGTCCCAAATCAACAGACAGCATTTCTGCAACATTATTTCTGACAGTAATTGTAACAGAAACACACACCTACATAATTCTCAAAACAACAGTCAGCATTTTAATGACATAAACCCAGTGGCATTGTTGACACTGAATGACACTTGTTTTTTTTTTGCATGTCCTTTTGCTTGATATTTCGCTCTGCTGAGGATTTTTCTATACTCTTAAGATAAAGGTTTGAGCCTAATTGATTTATCTATTTGACAACTTTGTCACATAACTAACACTAAGAAATGTCACATTTTAGTTGTTCGAGGCATCTCATACAAAGATAAAATGTGGCCCGATGAGCTTGATGTGTAAGGTCTTTGTGGTCACGAAAAATTTGTAACAAAGTCAAGATTGTAGAATCATCCTGATTTTTGTTTGATTTGAATCGAAAACCTTTCCATACCTGAGAACTGGCGTATTAGCAATGTAAAGTGTAGTAAAGCGGTTGTGGCTATTTAGTTATAAATTGATCGCCACTTCTTTAACTGTAAATTGACTACTTTACCTTGGCAGGTAAAATGAAGTCAAATGTCCCAGCCTGTATGATGATTTGATCATCTTTTGGCATCATCATCATCATCATCAATATTATGAAATCATGTTATCATTTCATAATGATATCGTTATCATACTTATTTCATTCAATATGATGTTTAAAAGGAAACATTCATTCATAAAACAGCTGGGGTGCAAAAAACAGCTTACACACCTTTATGTTGTTAAGTTATCAACAACATATTGTGGATGTTAAGTTCACATTGTTCCTGTACAAAAAAATACAAAAAATAAATAGAAAATTAATAGGATTTAACATTCTCTCCTAATTTGTGCAAAAGTTTAGCTAGACTTGCTGAATTTCTGAATCCAGTTTTCCGCTAAATGTAATGTAATTTCAGGCAACTGCTGTTTGTCTCATGTCAATTTCGATTTGCACCTATTTTTGTCCATTTTGCAACTTTTTATGTTGCAAACAACAAAGTGAATAGGAAATACATAATTACCTTAACAAAGAACCGTTAAAGCCTTGATTTGTATCAGACAACTCACCAACAAAACCCAATGAATGTGTATAATACAAAAACCATGTGTTTTTTGAAAGTCAGTCAGTTTAGTGTTGAATACATGTGGGGTCTTTGTGTCCATGGGCTTCCATCCTTCTGTTCAGTAAAAAAAAAACAAAAAAAACCCAAAAGACATGAAAAAACAACAACAAAAACAGAAGTACCTCTTTAGTGAAACTAGCTTCCTCTTCTATTTTTAATTGGGATCTCTAATATGTAACTCTTTCCCTCAGACAGAACTAATTGTGAGCATTCCTTTATAGCCGCATTATCGAATCTCTGAGGTTTCCATGACAAGAGGCATGAGGCATTAGTGACAAAGAGAGCAGAGCCTGATTTCTGCCAGATGAAGAAATAATGATGCCTACAGGGAGCCAGCTAGCTCCATCCTGCTGCCTCGGGATGACCTCGTGGACCAGAGAGGAAGCGATTGCAAACATTCTGGAGTGTTTGGCGGTGTCCAGACCCTCCGCATGTGTTTTCTTTGTTTTTGATCTAGTGATGTGAGGAGCTGGTAGGGGAGAGCCCCATGTCATTTTCTCTGTAGGCCACCTGTCAGCTCAGAGGTGAGAAACATTGTCTCTGGCACTGACAAGATAAAACATGTGATCTGTATAATGACCAGCAAGGGGCATCTTTGTGGAGACCGGGTTTATCAGGAGTATTTTGATCATAAATTCATGGACTTAGCTGGTAGCTTAAAGTATTGCTAAAAACAACTGGTTATTATAGTTAATTACTGCTCCACTCAGAAGGGAAGTAAAACAGATCAGAAAAGGAAATCCCTGTGATTGACAAGTTACCATCAGAGCAACATGCTAATCACTATCGAGGCCAAAGGATTTCAAAAGGATTTAAACAAAAGAAAACATCTGAAAACTTGAGCGATTTGAACTCCTGCTGTTTTGAGAACCATTTCAAGTTAATTTCTTTCTTATTTTTGATAAATTAGAGCTGATTTTTCTCTCGTGTTGAACTTTATTTCCCAAGCAAATTACATTTTTGAATGTCAAAACACACAAAAAAAAATACGGGTACGATTTTCGATGTTATTAACGTAATGAACTTAATGGGGGTAGAAAAGCAGATTTGCAAAATATATAGCATAATCATTGGAAAAGCATATAAATTTGTGAAAATCAACTGAAATACTCATTGACGTTTATCTGTCTGTGAATAGCTTGATTATTAACAAGAATAATAGCTTTTTTTTTCCCCGCTAAGAATAAACTTGAACCTAGGACCCCTTTGCGATTTGTGTTTGTCTTCTTGAGGGATTTAAGATTGCAAACACCATCTAATTTTCTCCTGTAGATGCAGAAATTGATCAGTGATTAGCTTTAAGCCTCTTAAGCACTGTTTGATCCTATACTATTATTCAGAAAATACTTTAATCAAAGCAAATAAACAGAAAAAAAATCCTTCATTTCCCTGCCAGAGTGTCAGTTCAAATCAGTGGAAATAAAAATAAACTGTGGTGTCACTATGGCAAAGAGAAGCTCAGTGACAGATACGTTTCAATATGATATAGCTGGTTTCCCCAACAATATTAAACATTTGGTTCCACACCACAGATAGACAGATGACAAGTCAGATAGACAGATGGACAACAACAGATAGAAGAAGCTCGTCCTAACATGAGCATCTGAAAGCCAGGATTGTCTTCAGAAGATTTACTGAGCAATTTCTGCCATCCTTGAAAACTTCATATCTATCAAATAGGCCCCACAGTGTTTTTCGCCTTACTATTTTTTCCCCCAAACAACACAGAGAGGTCTCACCCTTGAGTGATTAATAGTCTGAACTACAAGGCAATACACCTGATTCTTGAGCAGCGGTTGATGGAGATCCAAATGGGGTTTGGGGTCATGAGTTGGTTTCTCGTAGTCCATTTTTATACAGTAAAAGAACATGTGGGGTGAAAGGAAACCTCAACTCTATTTGCTATAAGCTATTACAGTAATTACTATATTTGACACTGTTGGACATTGGACCCCGACTACTTTGTCACATTTTTTTGGATGCCGACCAAGAGCACTTCTGCTTTTTTTTTTCAAACGCAAAGTACGAGGTGACACTCTGACACAGTAGGGAGCACTGTGACCTCACTGCCAGAAGATTCCTGACTAATTTCCAACCAGATTCTTTCTGTACGGAGTCTTCATGTTCTCCCCACGCCTGCGTGGGTCTTCGCTGGCATCACCGGTTTCTTTTCTCAGCTCAAAAAATGCAGCAGGTTAATAGAAGACTAAATTGTCAGTGGGTGGGAATGAGAGAGTGACTGTTTGTTTATCTCTATATGTGGCTCTGTGACTGACAGGCGACCAGTCCAAGATAAACCCAACCTCCTGTGCAGGGCCAGCTGAGATTGGCTACGGCACCCCTGCGGCCCTCTTGGTATGGACAATGAATGCATTAATAAAAACTGCAAGAGTGGTAAATGGCTGTATAACAGCAGGTGAGCAACAAAACTTTATTTTTGATACTTGCGGTAGTGCAATATTGTTTGTGAAATCAGAGGGAATTGGGCCATATGTTTCCAAGCTGTTGAATCCAACAATTAGAAAAAGAGGCTTCACTCCTGAACCACATTCAGATTTTACGGTTTCACATTTCGGACAAATGAGGTCCCCAATTTCACCAGCGTTGCTTTTGTTTGTGTTCTTGATCACTTTCTTGTTTGGAACACATTTGAGCTGCCCGTTTTGCCACTTTTGCAACAAGTTTTGCTGCGAGCTGAGAGGCCAACGGCAGCTGGGATGTGAATGTGTTTTCTGTGTCTGATTGTGTGCATGTGCTTGTGTGTGAGCACTGCAGTGGCTCAGCGGTTCTTATGTTAAGAGGACACCTTTTGAGTGCAGTAGCCTTTGACAGTGCTGGCTCTGTGCTGGACTGGCATTCTTCTGCATGTGGAAGATGAATGGATGGAGACTTTTTTCCTCCATGGGAAAAATATGAATGTAAAAACAGAACAAATACTTCAAGAAACGCTCTGGAAACTACATTCACACCATCCAGAAAGGCCATTAACACTCAGTGAGCAAAATAGAATAAATGCCAAATTTAAATGCCCTGATCTGAGATGCTGGAAATGCTTCAAATGTTAGAGCAGAGTTTGGTTTGCCAATTCAGCTGTTTGATACTAAGTCTCGGACGCCTGGTTTACAAGCATTAGTAAATACAAGCAGGTATGTCAAAAAAGTGGCTTACTGTAGCTAGCAAACAGTAAGCCTCCATATAAACCACGGGATAGGCCTCAGGAAACTGCTAGCAGAATAAAAACGAGCCACGAGAAGGAATAAAAAGGAAATGTCCCGCCTAAGTTGACAGTGAATGGATTTCCATTATTATGCATGGATTTCTAGTTTTGCAAATCTGAAAAAGTTGCCTGCACTCTTCACACAGATGCTGAGATTTTCATACTGGACAGATGAAGGAGAAGAAAAAGAACAACCAGCTCCTGGAAATAAATTTAAATCCCCACACTGCTGGCAAAACAACATCTTGCCTCTCTGCCTCAGAGAGATACCCATACATTTGCAGTATGCTCCCATTATGCAGATGTTAAGAAGAATCATTGCAGGAAAGACTGCGAATGTAGAAGATTGCTTTTTCTTCACACAACATTTTGATATCATAAAATAATAATAATAACAATAACAATAACAATAATAATAATAATAATAATAATAATAATAATAATAACAATAATAATAATAATAATAATGTATACTTCATTAGTCCCTCGTGGGGAAATTTGTTCTCTGCATTTAACCCATTATGGATGAACCATGAGCAGTTGGCTGCCGTCTACCAGCGCCAGGGGAGCAGTGAGGGGTTCAGCGTCTTGCTCAACAACACTTCGACACACTCGGAGGAGCGGGGAAATCGAACCAGGAATGTTCGGTTCCAAAGATGATCGCTCTACCTCCTGCGCCACGCCCCCCCCCAAAAAAGGAACGCTTCACGAGTTTGCGTGTCATTTTCTTCAGGAGACCCGAGGAGCTTGCCCAAGGTTGTCATATAATGACATACAATGTCATATAATGAAAAGGTGGTCATATAATGACAGCCTTGACTTATTAAAAATTGAATTTTTATTAATGGAAAGGTAGTCATGAACAGGGGCCATGAACAATGTACATGCAGGTAAAATATTCTCTGCAGGAACACTTTGACAATTAATATATGATAAACACCACTTTGGACACAGGCTCTTCCATTGCCAAAAAATTATTCAGAGGTTATTTTTTTTACAAGAATTTTGTGTCTTCAGGTTCGTAAATTAAACAGATCTGCCGAAATGCTGGCAGCTGGGAAAGGATTGCCTTCTGTGCAGTGGTTTGTGAAACCCAGGAATGAGACTGCTGAATTGCTCTTTTGCTAAAAGTGTGTATTTCATTGAAGAGCAAGAGCGTATTCTTAAAGACAGTTAATTAAGAAACACACAAGAAGCTCCAGCGGCTGTGGCCAGTGCACAGAGGAGCTAAACATTGCTGAAATTTCAAGAAAGAAGTTTAGAAAAAAAGTCCGTACTCAGCTATACCAACTTAATTGTACTGCGATGTACTGCTGAACATGTACACTGTAATGATAGAGGGAACAGGGCAATAAGATCATGTTCTTGGAGAGCGGTGATTTATATTGGCTGCTTGTATGTCAGAGACATCACTATAAAGGGCAGGAAAAGTCTTGCAAACTTGCCGCTTAAGACTCAATGTTGTTTATAACCACTAAAAGAAGAAAAGCGCAGATGCAGAGGATGACAACAACAATTTAGACAGTGTAGTAGACACAGTAAAATGACATTTAAAGCAAAGGAACCTTCAATTATCGTACAAAGCGAATTATTTTCGCTCCCCAAAGGTCAAATATCCTTTTGCACAATGAGTGTGAAGGACAAACTGAATCTGTTTGGAAGGAAAACCAGGGTTTTGGCCCAACACACACCGAGGAGAGGTGTAAAGTGACAGCTGTGGGAGTGGTTGGCGCTGCTAGCGATTTGCACAGTGAAATCCAAGACATCGTCACTCCGCATCGGCTGCTTGTTATTAAGAATAGCAACCCACAACAACAACACTTGCATAGATGGCCTGGTTTGAGAGATTAGTAACCTACCTGAAATCAAGGCTTATGTTGAGCCCATGAAATGTAGGAACATGCTCAGAACTATGGAACAACTGTCATTTCGATGGTGGATGATGGACAGCGTGCCATCAGGTCAAGGCTTCGTTGGATGGTAAACACATCAATTGGACAGGAAATTTGTGATGATCCCGTGTTCCTTTCTGCGATTGCCATCAAAAAACAAACTGCTGTTACACGTGACAGAATCATCAGCTGTTGGCTAGTCAAGGGACAGCTGTAAGTTCTTGGATGAGGCCAACAGGTATTGTCATATGTGTAACTTTCACCTTGTCCAAAAAGTCAAATTAGATTTTTTATCTCATGACACTTTACATGTAGAATAGCTTTTTAAAGCTAACTTTTAAGAATAGCTTTAGTTGCATGCCAAAATGCATGCCAAACAAAATGCATGAGCAACTGTGCTAATAGTTATGCCTGAAATTAATAAAGTACACTAACTCCAACAAAAAAATGTGCAAAAAATAACATTTTTATTTATTTGTAGCGTTTTTATCTGTAAATATATGCCATTGTCTCATGAATGTCTTGCCATATTTAAGAAATATCTTTCAATTATTGCAAATAAAGGAAAATAACTTTTTGACTTGATAGTTTGAATGTTAGATCAGTGACTTTGGATTGGATTTAATATGTCTCAATACACTGTAGGGAAAGTTCAAATTAAATTCTTATAATGAATAGATTAAATATTTATAATCACTTTATATCACCTGCAAGTATTTACTGATGAATTTGTACATGATTTTAAAGAGCCGAAGTGAATTTGTAAAGTCAACCAAGTGTAGCGCAGATTTGTTGAGAAAAAAACAAATGACAAAGAACAAGCAATTAAAGGAGACACTCAGACAGGAAAACAAAGAAAGAAACCAGATATACCAAGAATCAAGAAATCAATTGGACCAAAACGCTGTAATTACAATGTCACTCCCCTAGAAAGTCCAGGAAAAACTTCAGACTTGCTTCTCTTTTTAACTTTTGTTTCAAAGGTTAGTTTGGAGCTCAGGGGAATGAAAAGAATGGTAGATTGCAGGTGACAAGTCTTCCACAGGACTAAACATCATGAATAAAGGATGATGCCACAGAGGTAGGGCTCTGGAGGTGTTCCAGGTGATGATGGCGAAATGTGGATGTAAGAGAGCGCTTTGAAGTCTGGACAGGTGAGACCAAAGCTCCCGGAAACAAATGATGACAGGTAATGTGAGCTGGGCTGGGCAAGAAAGAAACAATCGAAAATCCGAAACAAAACAGTATGAACTTCAAGAGTGAAGCTTTGAAGCAAAGACAGTGTGCTGAGGTAATTGAGTCAGTGAATCTCTTGGAACACGGTTGAGACGATAGTCATGCGAGTGAGAGAGCAGCCCTCCGTCAAATATTTCCACGGACACAAATGAAAGTGTTTAACATTAGAGAGACATCATGTCTGACAATTTTGCAAGGGCAATGTTTTTTAAATGCTAATGCACATGGAGCTTGCAACCTAAACTCTTTGTGACATGAATTTTACTAGTAGTATAGATTGTACGTTTATGAGTATATGTATATATATCTGTCTCATCAGTCCACTTGTCACTTGGTATTTTTTCTTTTTCTCTCTTTTATTTTATGCCCCCCCCCCCGTCGTCCACCCCACTTTTGAATGCTGTTATTCCCTAGAGCTTGTAACTTTTATCAGGGCAGCTGCAGGGATTTTTTTTTATCAAGTCACAGTAAATCAAATGTTACATAATGCTTGAAAATAGTTTGGTCAGTGAAATTAGTATGGTATTTGGTATTTTAGTTCATTTTTCAATTGCTTTATCGATGTAACTAGTGTGACTAGGCCCCTTTACTTTCTCTGGAAAGACATGTCCGCTTTAAACTTGTACGAGGCGATTTCATTGTACAGGGAAACACGTTTCTAGACTGTGAACATGTCAATACAATAAACGCTTTGAAGCTTTGAATCATTGAATCTTGAATCTTATGGGTCCCATGGCACAATGAGACAGTCCAATTTGGATCACATAGCTTCCCAGGTGTGAAGGATTTTGAAAAAAAATGCCTTGTCGAAGCTCTGAGGTCCTTACAGAGGGGGAGAAGTCTGTGATAGATAACAAAGTTATCAGCATGGCAACCAGTGCTATAGAAAAATATTCAAAGGGACCAGCAACTGGGTGGAGCAAAGAGAAAAAAAGCATTTGTCCAAGTTCCATTGCCTCAGTGTTTCCTTATCTACACCCAAAACATATGTGGTGTGGATCTGCACCATCTTCATGTGTCAAGATATACTACACAATTAGTTGAGGGTCACCAGTCCTTGTTTGGTGCCTTCAAAAGTACAGCGCTGAATATCTGGCTGTTCTCCAGAGATGTAGTTGGCAGCGATTATGGCCTTTCAGCGGGTTTGTCCCTGGATCCCCCCAAGAGATATGGAAAATGACCTATTACCCAAGGCAGAAGATCATCTTAAATCTTAGCTCCCTTCCTTATGAATTGCCATGGTATTTTTTACATGTGTAAATCAGTTTAATTGAAGAGCTTGTGTAGATTCAGATTGTGCAGTTTCCAACTAGTAACACTCGTTGCAGAGTACAGAACTTACAAATTTTATGAACAAAATCAACATGAAGTGAAAAAATGTAGGCACATGATGTGTTCGGCAAGTCTAAGGAGTGAAATGTATGCGAATAGGTGGATGGTAACATTTCTTTTTTTTTTTTTAAATCTCATTTTATTTTTTAAATTCTCCCAATACATTCACTGCACAACACTATTAACTTCTAACTCTAAACTTACTTTTCATTGCTGATATAATTTTTTTTTCATGTTGGCATCACTTCAGGAGTCAAAACATAACTTTTTGGAACATCGGCGTTACTTTTTTGTTGTTGCTGTATCCTGCGTTTGCAAACCATGCGCAACAGTGAAAAGGAACTGAACACTTGCTACGTATGATTTTTTAAAAGCTAACGTTACTTCAATCAATAATATACAATGATACTTTTTAATATTTACATTCTTTCGTTTGCCGCCATTACATTGTGGGTGTCACGATCACCATTTCAATGCCATGAGCAATCTTTTGATTGGTAGTATGTATGATAGATTGTTACATATCTTATCTGTTCTTAATGTAAAGATAGGATATATAAGGTTCCACAAATATTAGAGATGTGAAACTACGACTGAATTTTTGTAGTTGAGTTTTCAGCTCAACGGGATAAATTATGTGTTTCTCGCTGAAGTGCTTTTAAGCACCTCACGGTGTCTGCCCACTGCATCTGTCTATTTGTGTGCATGAAGTGTAAGCTTGTTTGCATTAGAAAGCCACAGTTGCAGCTTCTCACTGGGATAAATCATGTATACAAATCATATTATTGAGTGTTTGACACACGATGACAGAATTAGAAATCAAATAAGAGGCATGCTCTAAATCCCAAAGTGGGATTTGTGGAGTCACTTAATAAAAGTTTTCCTCTTTAGCATGACACTCTGGTCAACGATCCTGGAACTCCAGTCTGTTCTATAGCATCTTAGGTAAGAGATCAATAAATGTCAAAACTGCTGAAAGATTCCATTGTTTGACAACATCCTGCCTCCCTTCCTCAGGTTTTTTTTTTCCCCCTTAGGTCCAGTTATTTATACTGATGTTGATACCAATACATTTGTCTGTCAAAATAAGCCATGAAATAGTTCTTAAAGCAATATATCTTGTATATGGTAAACATTTGCTATAAATTTGTCAATAGTATATTGACTAGTCAGATTTTTTTATTGATGAGTTATACCATAGTCACAACAAAAATCAAAAATATTGAATTTAAAATTGATCAACATACCCTAGATGACATGTTCATAAAATAAATAATACTGTTGATATTGTGCTCGCTCCCGCCACACAGCAAGAAGGACCCTGATTCGAGTCACTCAGGGGGCCTTTCTGCCTGGAGTTTGCATGTTCTCCTCTTGTCTGCCTGGGCTTCCTCCGGTTTCACCGGTTTTCTCCCACAGTTCAAAAACATGCAGAAGGTTATTTTGGTAAAATTGGAATTGGCCAGATGTGTCAGTGAGAGTGAACAGTTGTTTGTCTATCCTGCGATCAACTGGCTACCGGTCCAGGGTGTATCCCGCCTCTCACTCAATGACAGCTGAAGCAGGCTGCAGCATCCCCGCAATGCGGTGTGAGGGATAAGTGGAAGATAATAAATGAATGAATGAATATTTTATTCCCTCTGCTTTAATTGTGAGCAAGTATTACTGAAATGGTTACTCAAATGGTTGCATTGTCAATTATTATTTATTTCTTTTTCATTTTGCTTGCTGAAACTATGTTCTTTCAGTCTATATCATATATTTTTATTCCAAAATTTTCAGATTTAGAACTCAACACATGAGCCAGTGGCCAAAACTAGACCCAACGCCCGCCCCTTGATTTGAATGCTCTCATGACATGATCGAAAAAATGCGGGGTTCCCTAAATCAATTGATAACCATCTTCTCGATAAAACTTGCTCATGTTTTGTTTGGTCAAATGAGATCTCCTCAGAAGAGGATGGATGTGGTGAACGTGTTTTGTTATGTACGAACCAATTACTGCCCAATTTTTTTGAAGGCATGGGTAGGAGGAGGATAATATCACTGTCTGCATAATGCATGACTGTTGGTGGGGGTTATTCAATAGACTCATTATTATCATAATAAGATGAACGGAGAGAATTTATTGGAAATGATTAATATCCTTACTCCTGAAAAGACGTTGCTTCAACTCCGTGCAACTGAAGTAAAACAGCATGAGATCATTTTGTCTTAACAGCTATTTCTCAATTAAGATTTTATCGCTTCAATTCTTGAATGAGTTGCATGAACGATTTAAAGGAGCAAAACCAGTTCATCTTAAACTCGTGAAAACTGCTTTTGAACCACATTTCTTCCAGTCAAACTGAGACAATAGAGTAATTGATAGTAATGATTTTCGTATAATTATTTTATAATTGGTATCATAAGATCATTTTTTTCAATGCCAACCTCAACATTTAATCCAAATGCTTGTTTTTAACCGTTTCGGCAAATTCCAACATAACTTGATGTTATGAGCAACATTAGTGTTTTGGTGCAAAATTGCTTTGAGATAAATAATAGAAGCTCACTGCAATACTATCCGAGTAGTTGTTAGGCTACTACCTTTAGCCCACTTTAGCAAAAGTGGGCTACTAGCCTTTTGGAATTTTCTTTTTGATGACTTTACTTTTCTATCCTGAACTTGAAGATAACATTTTGTACATTCATGGCCACTATCGAACTAATGTTTCAAGAATTTATTCGAATACAAGTATAAGGATTTCTGGCATAAATTGTAGTACTAGGGCGTGAATGACTTTCAGAATTTCTCAGTTACATTGGATTTCCATGTGCATGAAGATATTGTTAACCACTAGCCAGCTGTGCAAAATCAAACACCAAAATCTGAAATTGAATATCACCTTCATGACCTTAAAGTAAAGTTAAGAGAGAATGATATTGGTTCCATCAGCCAGGTGACCATGAAGATAACAATTTAGATCGTAGCCACTTGTTAGCATCACCGGAATGGGGACGAGCAGCTACTGTTGGCACCAAATCAGTGGTGCGATTTGTCTTTTGCTATAAAAGTTAGAGAACTTCAGCAAAGTTATATATTTAACTTTTGTAGTGTAGAGGGTTAGGGGTGTTCTTTAAAATCAATTCTTCATAGATTTTTGAAAGATTTTAGTAAATGGTACGAACAAACTATGTAATCAGTTAGTGTTTGTTTTCACAGTGCTGACGACTGACACTTTCATAGTTGAAACATGACACTGATACCTTTATATTTCTTTGATATTTTTCTTTTTTACGTGGTGCTCTACATTTGAATACATTTAGAATCAAGTGTTTTTCAGATTTTCGTTCTTTTGTGAGCATTCTCTTGTCCCTGAGTTGGTACTCTGGATGCTGGCTGTTTTTTGTGTGCAAATCACATTCTGATGATGGATTAATAACCACCAGTGGGACTTTACACGGCGGATTCCAATTTGAAAGAGTCCCAGACATTCAGCTAAATCAACAGTGAAATGCATCTCGGGTCAGATGAAACCTCACTATCGGTGATGTACTACGAGTCTGAGATACATTCAGGTGCAGTAAATCAGGCGGTGGCAAGCAGCTTTGGCAAAGCCCTAGTTTAGATTGTGGGAAGCATTGCAGCTGACACGTGTATGAACCTCCATCTGGGAGGTGAACTATAGTGATGGCCACATGGGAAGGGACTGATTGCAGGCAGGTCAACATTGTTGTAAAGCCTCTGTTCAAGGCATGTTCTTCCCTTGTTCTGATTTGTCATCACGACATTCTGGTTCTAATAAGTTTTTCCCTATTGAAATATAACATGAAAACTCCAAACGCAAAGTAGAGGAATTGCCAACGCAATACATGTTGCAATGTATCCGCAACATGTAGAAAAAACAATCATGGGGTCTAACTGTTCAAAATGCAAATAGACGCTGTGTTCCCATAGGTTTCCGAGCACCAGCCACTTGGTAAAGCAAGACATGTTACCACTGGCGATGGTGACCTGTGTTGTGTTGCAACGAAATTACATTTTGCAAAGCAACAGTGATTCCTTATGAATAAATAACTCATTTTACCTGCACACTGGCAGGAACCTGTGTGAGCTGGGAGGCTGGAGATATTGGAAGGCTAAAAAAAACCCAGGATAAAACAATTTAAATTTACCTTTAAATTTGTCTGATCGAGGAAAGTCTATAAGGGTAGCCCACAGAGTTGACCAGTTGTAACAGGGAGGTGTTGCGTCAAAAGACAAAATATCGTCCAGTTTATTTAATCAGGCTTTTTTACATTGAGAAAATAACAGGAACACATTTCCCACCTCATACAGATGTCTTTAAGCACTTAAACACAGGAAATCAGATCCATCATTGTAAGTCTTACATGAATCCAAACATATCCACACATATATAGATACCCACACGAAGACAGAAAGAAAGTTGCTAGATCTCCTAAATACCTACCCTTCATTTTTTTTTTTTTACATTTTTTGACTACAGATACTATAAAGGCTTCTTTTCTCAGCAAATTCACGTTTCCAAACAACCGGCGATACCTTTTGCAAAAATAAAACATGTCGCCAAAGAACAGGGCAAATTTAATTCAATGTTACTGCTAAAAATGATGTTGAAAATGTTTGCTCCCAGATTTCCACGATATGAACTGAAAATCCTAATGAAATGGCCACAGATTAGTGAAACACAATTAATAAATTGGGCAAGAAAAAAAAGGAAAATAGACAAAAGAATTCTAATGTAATCACCAAAGACAAAGAAGATATTATCAAAATCATAAGCAAGAGATTGCCTGATGAAATTTAGAAAAACATGACCTGGAATGACCAAGTGCTACAGGAGTGATTGTCTCTTATTAAATGCACTGACGACTAATTAACCAGAAGTGTGATTACACACTCAGCCAGATATTTTTTCATTTATGTATTTATCTATTTATTTTTTTCTGCAGCTTTTCAAGCCAGAACCAGTAGCTTTCCTCAACTTGCTTCGCATTTCACTGTCAGCTGGTCGAGAAAACCGAAGCCCATCTGGTCTTTACGAGACCGAAACTACAGCAGCGGCAACAGCAATATCTTCACATGAAATCACCCCGAGGGTGTTTTATCAAATGTTACTAGAAACCAGAGCTGGAGAGAAAAAGAGAGAGAGAGAAAGCAAGAGAAGAATGACAAATGAACAACAATCCCAGGGTTCCCTCATCCATTTGGAGGAGAAGAGAGTGTGTGGGTGGAGGAGATGGGGAGTGTGGAGAGGAGGGAGGGAGGGAGGATGAGGGGGTTGGGAGGAAGATTTTAACCCCAGGGACACCTAGCTGTCTGACCACGGGTGAGAGGGAGAGAGAAGTCCAGAGGAGGAGGGAAGTTGGGGGGCCACACGGGGCCGCATCATCTCCACCCTTCCTGGATGGGAGGGAGACGCTCTGCCATGTGTGATTGTATCTGTGTTGGACTTATCATTAGGCATCATTAACCACCAATTATACAGCGAGCAAGGAGAGAGACAGATGCTGCTGTTGGCATTATTTTACCTCCCCTCTCCTCCACCTCCCAACCCTCCACTCTGCTATCTGCAGCCCCGGGAAGAGAAGCGGCAGGGAGAGAGAGAGTTAATCTAATACATGTGTAGAGTGATTAAAGGAAGAGCTTCATGAATGCTGGTGCACGAGCGTGAAGCTCCGTGGACTCATATCGACAAGAAGACGAAGAGTTAAACTCACCCCCCCTCCCTCCCTCAGCTGACCGCTCGCCCGCCTCCCCCATCACCTGTGAGTGCGAACCACATCCACTTGTTTGTGAAGGAATCTCCTCTCACTCTCACATCAGGAGGTAAGAAAAAAAATATTTCATATGCTTTGTTTTTTGGACTACTCACTTTTTTAATTTTTTACATGTTTTTTTTTATTTTTCATTTTTTAAATCTCATCCTGCTTTTCTATCTAGTCTTCCCGGTTCTGCTTCGGTAGGTGTGGAGCAGTGGTGCAAATATTAACTTGTGCATTGCTGCATCTGCTGCTGCTTTTTGTCTCTCTTTTGTGGTGCTCTTTTTTTTTTCTAGTCAATAACAAAACTGAAACCAAATCCAAGATTTTCAAGATTTTCTTTGTTTTTATTAATTTAATGCATTTAATCAGTAACTTCCACACGACTGCATTCTGTTGAGGGAACCCCGGCTGCAGCTCCAAATATTCAAAGCAGAGTAGGAAACCCTAACTTGTGCAATGCTGCATTGATAGCAATTTTTTTATTAACATTTAATAAGCTTTTCCTACAGAACAGAGAACACTGCAAACATGTAGGTGTGTTTTTTTTTAATCTTGGGCTACAATTAAAAATAAATCTTTGAAACATGGACTTCTTTGAGACCGAATCCCTTTGCCAGCAGTTGTGGACATTTTCACAACACAGGGAAAATGAAAAGCAGTGATTCGCTTCTTTAAAGTTAATAAAACGGCCTTATAAATATATATCTTTTAGAATTGTTTTTGTCTCGGATTTCTGCTTTATTCTGTTCGGTCAGAAAAAGACATGAAAAACTGCTTCTCATGCATCTGTTTTGACACGCTGCACCGGCTTGCTTTCAAAAAAATGATTCCCTCCTGACTGGATAAGGTTAAGTCTCACATGAGAAAAAAGTAGGCTTTATTAAGGTAGTATTCATTTTGTTCAGGTATAGTAGAGAAAAGAGATTGTAAGTGTTAAGTTGTAATATTTCGAAGGTCAAGTCTCGATGCTATCCGAGTGAGTTTTGGCATTGAGAAAGAAAAAATTATACCCGTAACCAACACAAAATATAAAAATGGATTTCAGCACTTCAAGAAAAAATGAAGCTAGGCCAGATTTATAACAATTAAATTTATTCAGCATAATGTCACGATTTGTGTTTGCAAATGAAATTCACGGGATGCTCCATGTAGACAAGCAACAGGCTGCTTTTTACCCTTGAAAAAACAGCAATCGCAAAATAACAAAGCAAAAAAAAAAAAAAGCATTGTTGTCATTCATTTTTGTAATTTTTGCCTACAGTCAGTTTGCTTTTATTAGATGGAGGCATTATAGATGGTTTTTTTTTTCCTGAAAGTCAAAGGTGGTTTCCCACTTTTTCTTCGTCAACAAAGCGCCACCTAGAAGAACAAATTACTGTAAAAGTACTTGTATGAAGACATGGTAAGCCATGCTGCCCCTCTGTTGTGTCAAGGTATCTCATCAAAATGCTGGTGATGTCAAGCAACCTGCTGAGAACATTTCACCCTTTTAACCCTCCCCGTCCTCGCTCATGGGTTGGTTACCTGCTGTTATGTACCGCTTAAAATTCATCAATGTAAAGTGTTTGTTGAAAACTTAATAGGTGCTGGCTTTGGGTGTTGCTGCCTGACTTGATCGAATGCTATCCAATTTTGTTAATAAATGATCGAAGGAGAAACTCCCCGGCGATTCTAGAAATTTGGATTGTAGAAAAGAAAGAAAGAAATGGAGAGCATTTTTCATGGCTGTGGCAGGAAATGAGAGGATTAGTGGCGGGTGAAAAAGAAATGCCCTCCTCTAGGCATGTGTGTGCATGCATGAGACACACATACACACACACACACACACACACGCACACGCACACACGCACACACACACACACACACGCACACACGCACACGCACACACACACGCACGCACATCCTCGTTAAGCTACCCATTTTAAATGGTTTTGCTCAACAGGAACTCTCGTGTTTTAATTTTGGTTGTCATTCTGATGACTTATAAGGATTTAGACACGAAACCCTCATGTTGAAAAAAGAGAAAGGAATTTTCGTCCCTCTATCCGAAGCTACGCAATGATGCCAGTAGACTGGGTAGTACTGGCAATGCATCAACCAGCTTCTCCGTGGAAGCGACACGGCATTCCCATCCACTGGTTTCCAGCAGACAGCTCAGAATTAGGGTGCCGATTCTCTTTCCCTGTGACGGACCTTCATAGGTGTGGCTTTTGGGCAGCTGAGGAGGGGGAGGCAGGGGTTGGCTCAGGTTGGTGTGCATTAAACAAGGAGAACTTTTCACCTCGACCGGGGACATTGTCGGGCGGAGGAAGGAGCAAAATAATGAACTCCTAAAACCCACTGATATTCCCTCCACGCAGGAGTCAGATTCTGACAAGATTCAAGATTTTTATTGTCATGTATGTCGTAGGAATGTGGTGATTTAGACAATGCAATGAAATTCTACTTAGTAGGCTCCCTTCACACCTGGCGGATAGCAATAAGAATAACTAACGATAACACGAAACAATAAGACAACACACTACAGTATGGAAGACGGCTTGCATGGACGTACTACAAACAGTATAGGCAGTAAGTAGACTATTGCACAGTAATAATTTAAGGAAATTGTACCCCAAGGAAGTTGGGAAGTCTGAACCATCATCATACTGGAGAAGGTTGATGAGGAACCAATGAGAAAAGGCTCCTCAGATTTGGATGAGATTCTTTGGAGGCTCTGCGAGCCCTTGAGTTTATTGGGTTGCCTTGGCAGACAAATACTCCAGTGCAGAATTTCTGAGTGTTCACTGAGCAGAAGATCTGCGAGACAAGATGAAAGAGAACTCAGCATCCTGATATCCATATGTGTACACTGTCAGGTTGCCACAGTGGAACATTTCACCAAAAATATGTCAAAAACTGTCTTTTCCAAGTTCATTATTACAGGAAATGTGGACATTTTCTATTCAGTTGTCTGGCAAGAAACTATGAAACTGTTTTCTTTCTTTCATCGCTGTTTTCTGGACTGAAAATCTTCTCCGGATCTCAGCCCACAGCCCCAGTAAATAATGACTGATTTTTTTTAATTTTATGGGTTTTGTTTTCCACAATAAGAAAAATAACTGTTTATTGACTGTCTGATATATCTGGAATGATTGGCAAAATAAATTTAGCAATATCATGAATATAAGTAAGTTTCAAAGCTTTTATAGTTATATATTTTTTAATGATTGCATGGCACTTAGGGGGGGTCCTCCTTTGAACCCCCCCTGGATCTGACTTGCATTTGTGTTCAGTGACAATGTCGAAACATGAAGACAAATAGTAGCGATTGAGGGGGGGGGGGTAGATGCTCCCAAACAACCGGGTGAGCAGTGAATGGCAGAAGAGATACGACAAGAGGCGCTGTGAGAGAAGCATTTCATGTGTCTTCATTAGCATCCGCTGCTGCACATGAAGTCTGTGCACTAATCCCACTGTGACCAACATCTTTCCCCGGACAGGCAGCAGTCTTGCTTTAATGTAGCGAATGTTTCGGCTGATAAACGCCTCCTCCACCCCGAACAAAATGCATCCGCAACCCACAATGAACCCACCAAACACGACTGGGACTTAAAAAAAGGATGTATAGCTACTAATAATCTTCATAATTTGCAGTGATGGCCTTATTAATTAGTTGAAATCACTCCATGATTGATGAATGATTCTTTGTCTTGATCAACATGTTTAATGACTCCCATGACTAGCTGCTGCTAATGCTCAATTACATGTAACATTGCTTGGATATTAAGTCATGTCAGTCAGAGTCTACATCACCTCTGACTGAAAACTGAATTTTTTCAATATTATACCCCCAGAGTAGATTCTGTGTCTACATTATTGATTAATTAGAATCATATGCAGTAAAAAAAAAAATTAAAAAAAAAAAGCAAGTACCAATACTGACAAATTAGTCACAAAAGAGACTGACAGTAAGAGTAACAGATGGGGTTCTTCACCGTATTTACTATTTACTCTGATTTAGCTTTAGATATGGCATGTGTCCTGGCGGTCTCGCCCAAACTTTCCTCGAGTCCATCGATCACACTCTCCCCACTGACGAACATGGCTCATTTTGTTCTGCTGGAAAGACGCGAGAAGATAAAATGAGATAGAGAAACGGGGGGAGATTTCCACAGGATGATCCAATTTTCTTCTAAGCGAGGTGCTTTGGGGTATAATGATCATACAAGACTCTATGACTGCAATACATCTTTGAAGGTTGCAATTGAATCTTTCTCAAGAATCTAGCAGTTACTGTTTTGTCTTGTTAAGATTGTGGTATTGACTTCACAACAAAATCAAAGGTGTGAAATGTGCATTACTTGGATTGGATCCCCCCTAGAAAAGTCGAAACCAACATTATTTGAATAAAGTGGCAGGATGTTGGAGAGAGGAACTATCTGTTAGCTTATTTTGGTTCCGGACAAAAATTTAAGACTACTGTACTTTGTGACAGATTTAAGTTGAACACAAAACAAAAATTGCCCTGTTTCGATCATATTCTAGACAGCTATTTTTTGGCAAGCTGTAGCATCTCATTTTTTGTTTTCGCTGTAGCTGCAAACCACTTTAAAATCTTTGCTTTTATTATCGTATTCCCCCAATCTTCGCTAACAGTTTCATCCGTTCTGTCATTTTGCCTACAGCCAGGCTCAAACTCCCCGTTGTCATTAATGGTAGGATCCCGGGTAACGACTCAGACGTGCTATTGGTTGACTCAGTGTCCCCTAGGTAATGGTACAGTCACACTCTATTAAATTATAAAGTCATTTTCTTTCTCCTTATGGTGAAATTGGCAGGTAAAGAATTCAGCTTAAGTGGCATTTTTTTCCATATTTGGTTTTGATCTAAAACGGGGACCGACAAACACGTATACACAAAAACACACAAAACACCTGTTTACTGTAACGGACTACAAAGCCCCCGATGTTTCCGCACCATCTGTTTATAAAGCATAACATTTTACAGCTGCGATTCAAGTCCTCTTTTCTCACCTGTCACCGAAATGTAGCCGCAGTTTTATCGCTTCACCTCACCCATTAAAGCTTGAACAACCCTTAACATATTTACACAAATAGACTGTTTTAATGAGTTCACTCGGACAAACCGCAATTGTCAGTATTGCAACATGTGCCAGTGAATGTGAAGGCTAGAAACTTTTCTCCAAAGGGCAACTAACGCGTCCGGCGGGCGATGACAGTACGACTTCCTGTCTTCGGAGAAAACTTCAAATTGCCTGCACAATGAGCAGTATCGATTGCCATTACTCGTTCACCAGAGATCTGAGCTGCAGATCCCAGAACAACAGCGAAAAAAACAAACAAAGGAGGAAGGCAGACTAAAGGAAAATTGATTTATGAAAAAAAACCTCCATGTTTTTAGGTTTTCCATCTATCCAACCGGGCGGCACAGTGACACAGTGGTTAGTGCTTCGGCCTCACACCACGAAAGACCATGATTCGATTTCGACAAGGGGACCTTTCTGTGTGGAGTTTGCATGTTCTCCCCGTATCTGCATGGGTTTCCTCCGGGTTCTCTTTCCTCCAACAGTCCAAAAACATGCAGCAAGTTAATAGCAAAAACTTGTGAAAATTGCCCCGAATGAGTGAGTGTGTGAATGGTTGTCCGTTTGTAAATGTGGCCCTGCGATTTACTGGCGACCAGTCCAGGGTGTGCCCTGCCTCTTGCCTGATGACAGTTTGGATAGGCTCCAGCATCCCCAGCGAACCTGAGGAGGATAAGCGGCAGACGATGGATGGATGGATGGGTGGATGAGTTGTGTGTAAATTTACACAAGTTCTTACGCACGAGTACAAGTTGATGAATCCCATACTTTGCGTGGAAATGTTCATGCGAAGTCTTTACGCAACACATCTGTGTAGCGACAGCCGATGGATGATCTGTCCAACCTTTTATCATGAAAGCTGACTCTCTAAAAAAATCTTTATTACAATGAGCAAGTGTTCTTGGAGAGAAAGTTATAGAGTGTGATGAATTTTTCAAACAAACAATATGGTTAATACTTGAAACGAAGCATTGCTTGTGAACAGCAATCCAGCTCTCAGGTATCATGAGTATCAAGTAAAGAGTTCACTAAATTAGAAGAGGAGTTATAGTATCGGAAGTAGTCATTTGCAACAAAAAGATGGATTTCTGTGCAAATTTGATTTGAAATAAAAGAAAAAGATTATTTGATGAGAGCGATGTTGGTTTGTTGCTTGAATATGTAATGGTGATGATGCTCTAAAAGTCTTGTTTCAACAATATTAGATCATGCTTATATGAGAATAACAACCAGAAAAACTTTACAGGGAGAAACGATTCATGAAAATAACACCTAATGAATTGACAGCTGGAGGGCCCATTAGGCAATACAGGCAAATCCTATGGGCGCTGTGGCCACCAGGGGCCGCCACAAAATGGGGAAAAAAATCACCCTCAATACAAATATATTAAAACTACTTATTACTATAAACTCTTAGAGTGATTCAAATGTAAGGCAATGGTCGATTATATTGTATTTCAGATGTTTTTTGTATTTATATGTAATTTGTTAAGCATGTGCATTGGTTAACATGTTGTCTTATAAATGAAGATTAGAGAAGAAAACCCCTCATTGTCATGATAATGTAAGAACAATGAGATCGGAGAGCTTCTCCTTTCAGTGCAAACAGGTAGCTCGTATTGTAGTATATACATGATCAAATCCTACGACATTGAAAACTTGGCAAGACACTGCAAATTGAGTCTGTAGACAGTGGAGATAAAAATTGAGAAAATAATGGAAGAGGCCTTATATAAATCGCTCCTTGGCGCCACGTTGGGTAGGGCAGGGTCTGGACAAGGCTAACGTATCAATAGCATGTAAATGAATTAGTAATGTCACAGGGATTTACTCCAAAACATTGGATTTCTTGTGGATTTGTTTACCACTTACGAATATTTGGTCTGTTTTCAGACTCTATGACGGTGCGGAGGGGAAACAAGCTCAGCATCTCCATCCAGGAACACATGGCCATTGACGTCTGCCCCGGCCCCATCCGCCCCATCCGCCAGATCTCTGCCTACTTCCCCCGGCTGTCACCCACATCCCCCACCGCCACCGCCACCTCACCGAACCGCGCCTCTTCACCACTGCCGAGCCCTGGCACTGTGGCGTCTGGAGTGGGCAGTGCCCACCTCCTCTCACCTTTGCTGCCCCGCAGTGAGGCCGGTGGCGGTGGGTTGCTGTCCCTGACCAGCAGTGTAGACACATCAGTGGAAATCCACAGCTCGGACAGTGACGACTGCAGTGAGGCTCAATGTCGGCATGTGTCTGTGTGTCTCTGAGCGTTTGTCCATTCTGGATACCGATGCATGACTTGGCATGGAAACTGTTTACATTCTTGAAACATATAAACTAACGCAGGGCCAGAGACCCCCCAACCTTACCTTGTAGAGATAATATCGTAAGAAGTCCCAGGCATTTAAAAAAAAACTATTAGGAATGATATTATCTTCCGCTTTTCCCCTCCCAGTGTTTCCAGATTTACATCAATTATCATCTTTATTCCAAATGAATATGTTTTGATTCCTCATAGACAAATAATTGGGTTATTTAATGACGTACAAAAACAACGTTCTACTTTCAATTGTTTTAAAAGCCAGTAATTCTTCAAATGGTGTCCCACTAGGAACACAATGCACTCTCAGAGATTATTAAACAACAATAAAATTCTTAAACATATTGGTCTCACTTTGTCCGAAGAAATAGTTCCAGTAATCATATATTTACAGTGTACTCTGTGCCTGTTTATTTCTCAATAATTTAATCAAAAAGACTCAGAAAACAATACTATTTGGACATGGGTTCTTAACATCACGAATCATTTCTGTGCATGACAGTGGACTTCACATTTCAATCGGCATATTAACTAGCATGACCACTGTAATATAGTGATCCACATCTTGGTCACAGTGCACTGTCACCTCTTGGATGAAAAAAAGGTTCTTTAACCAGCCGCGTCCATCTGAGCTCCTCAGGATACTGACCCTGCATTCTGCCGCATTCAGTTAGTCAGCGCAGTCAGCAGTCCACCAGATGGAAAATGTTCCCATTCCGAGGCCCAAAAGGAGAGTATTTCTCCACTTTTTGACTTTTCTCAAAGAATATTACACTGTGATGTAACAACGTTTCTTGCATGATTGCACACAGATCACCATTATTGTGCACATCTGATGACAACTGGACACGCAATCGAACTGCAGAGGGACCTTTTCTACTCTAGGTTCCCTATTTTCTTGAGTAAGATGATGAGAACTAGACAAAATGACAGCGACAAAACCAATATAAGTGGACTTTGGGAGAATTCATTAATAATAAAAAAAAAACGCCTTCATTGTTAAAAGGGGTCTACTACTACTTTTCCCCATTGACTGGAGGATTTTTGTTTATTTTTATTTATTAACGCACAAAGTTTGAGAACATGGCTGTAGGAGTTTTGAAAGCCCCCCGATTATCAAATGGCAACATCCCCATTAGCTCAATGACTGAACGTGCCTGGCTTTTGCATCGCGCCTGTCTCGTATCTGCGGCATGAAGCACAAGAAGATTTGAAACCATGGAATGGTTGAAATGCAGCGCATTTCTGACTGCAGTAAAACACTAGAGAAATCTAGAGAGCGTCTGATCGTACTTCTGGGCGATGTGTCCCTTTCAGGTGGAGAGACCTTCCACACTAAAGAATGATAAACAAAGCTAAATGCTACAAGTCTAATTTTCTGACTGGATTTATTCTGCTGCCGCCCTATAATCTTTTAATCACAAGTCATCAGCTGGAAAGAGCGCCAGGGTCCACATATCTCATGAGACTAAAAACTTTGATCCAACATGAAAGATCATTTGAGCAGCAAAGAGCATCGGTGTCAGATTGTCTCTTGGTGAAAAAAAATCGTATTCGATACTTGACTTAATCACAGCAGGGAATATTAATGCGCTTTATCTGTGAAACAGACTCCCGCCATATGTCTTTGTGGGTGAACCTGCATCAGATGTGGAAGATGAAATTGACAGACTTGTGTCTGCAGCTGCAGTTAGTGGAAACATATTGCAGTTCAGACCTACAGCCGGTCTGTGAAGATATGAATATTATAGCCTTCGAAAAAAAAAAACAACACACCTAGCCGGTGGACGGGAACTGACGGGAGAAACTACTGATGCTCAGGAGCTGAGCAGGAAAACCAGAGATGAAACAGATTCCTTCACAGTGGGTTAAGGGGAATAACCACCTGCAGTTCACTTGCAAAGACGGAGACGATGGATAGAGGACAGAGGAGTCATCCTGTCCCTACCAAGGCCAGGCCTTGGACCAGACTCTTGGACCAAGGTAGTGTACATCAGGATAGTCCAAAAACTCTCAGCAGAACAAGCAGATCCAATGATCAAAACCCTTCAAAGGTTAGAAAAAAAAACCATATTTTTTTGCAACAAAAGCACCGACAATTAAAATGTCTCCGAACATCGTATGGAGTTAACGTTCTTATTTTCATTTTTAATTGCACGTTAACCGGCTGGGCTCATAAGATCTGAGAAGACAGTCTAATATCTGTGATTTCCTGGAATTTTCTGAGTCTTTACAGCTTTTCCACCAATAACTAAGTTATTTTGGAGCTTTTACTGAGAGACTGAATTTAAATAGTTTATATACTAACTGACACACCGGTTTTAATTTCATATGAGTCATAACATGCTGGGGGTTAAAATTTACAAAAGTGTTCCCGTGGCAATGAGAGCACAGTAATGCGGCGTGAAAGAGGTTAGCACACATGTATACAATTCAGTCAAACTAATTCAGGGTGTGTATTTAAATTCCCAGCAGCCCCCAGGCAACGTTATTGATCCGGGTTCCTCATTTTCTTTGCTGAAGCTCTAGAAACCAAAAGATCTAAAAAAAAAAAAGGTTAAAAAATCCCATTTTATCTTGATAAATATGCTACAAACACTACAAGCCTTTGGCAAAGGGTCTTCAAAATGAACCGCCGACAGAAACGTGCTGTGCAGACCTGGTCCCTGCAGCTTAATGAATTATGCACAGCTGTTTCTGTCGAAGCATTTATTCCTGCCATTGTTAATCCCTGTGAATCATCTGCACAGGATATGTCAGTTGCGTGTGTATGTGTGTCGGTAACCAGCCCTGACGAACACGGACGTCCTTTTTTTTTGAAAGAGGATTTTTCATGTTGACATGTGATGTGTTGTGTTCAGATCCATGTGACAGGTGAGGCTTCTCCAAATTGGATTTTCATCCTCTGAATGCTGCACGTTCCTTCCAGGCGCCCAATTTATTGAGAATGAAACTGAATGTTGGATTTTTTAAATTATTTTTTTTCAGTTCTCTCATGTCAATGGTGTTTTTAATTGTCTCCCTTCTCATCATGCCCTCCAAGCTGCTCTAGGAACACTGGAATTTGAGCTGAGATATGAGAAGAGCTCCAGTGAGCTGCACTGCACCGTAATGCGAGCCAAGGTGGGTCAGTGACAGCTTTAAAAACGTTTCTCTGTTTCTTTTTGCATCTTTGCATATGCTCACTCCTATGACCCCAAAGGGGTCATTGCTAAACAATTTCAGAACACACTCTTTCACACAATGAAGATTTTTTTTTTTTTTTGCAAAATACATTTTTGAAAAATATCACAAAGCAAAGCGCAGATGGGTTCGTTACATGGACCTGAGGGCACAAACAATTTTTCATAAAATATCATATTACTTCAGGATAGAGCATGGCATCTGAGAAAATGGTTTTCCATCCACCTCCCCGAAGGTCAGGTCATGTCAGTGGCTAGTGGAGTAAACAAACCCCTGCTTCCATTGTCCCTGGTACGTCATTCCTGCTTTTCCGGGGGAAAAGGTTATGGTCCCAGGTGACATGAGCCGTATAATCACTCCAGCATGTTTCAAACGGTCAATCATGTAGCCTCTTACCAGGAACATCTGACAATAAATGAAAAGCAGGCATTTAACCAGATGGCTGAACCAACTCGGTAAGCGCCCTTTTTACACAAATTGGCTGCGTTAACGAACTCCTTGTGGGTGTCTGACCTTTTCACACTATTTAATTAGAGCTATCTAATTCATGATTTCAGATTAAACTCATTTCTGGGAAAAAAAAAAAAAAGATCCTGAGATACTGTAACTTCTGAGTTCATCGTCCTCGAGCTGAGAACTTGGAATTGCTAATTTGTATCTCAACAATGTCAAACAAACCTTCACACTGGCCCGAGGCCTGCCAGGGGTTCTGCTGTGATGAGGCCAATGGGACCACATAATCTGTGAAGAACATAGAGCCAATTCTGAGGTTGTCTTACTTGACATTCTCCCTCACCAGACTAAATCCAGAGATTACCATCCATGAAGACCATTAAACAGAATTAGAAACAGGGAACTCTTGATTAACCCAACACCCAGATGGTTTCAATTTAGCCAATTACTTATAGAGGACCTCAGTAACCTCCACCAGGGACATGGACAAAGCTTTGTCAGTCTCTGTCTCCTTCATTAAGGGTCTGTCACTCGGGTTTAGGAGGTGTTGCCTTCCATCGCCCAATGATGTCCTCATTACTTAAATGGCTTGACAGATTGCCAGGACCTTTTTTTTTAAAGTCACACTAAAGTCCTTCCTCATGGCTTCTCTAACCTCCTTGCACACCCAAGAACACACACACACACACACACACACACACACACACACACACTGCTGCTCTACTACACTGCTGCCATTACTTGTTTGTTGTTTCGGGGAAGCCCCCGGGCCAAAAACACCTGGAAGACTTCTGTCTTTGGACTAATGACGTCATTCAACTCTAGTGTTTAAAGATAAGATCTCACTAGAGCTACTGTATGTGTGTTAGAGAATAGACCACTTGATGTTCACGTTTATGTGCCCCCGCTAAGGAACAAAAGCATCTTGCTGACTTAAATGTTCATCAGGAGGATAATCCAAAGACATGGAGGAATGTGCTTGCCATGGCCAGGCCATAGCTAACAGTGTCTTTTGAGTGTCACACCTAAATATAAATAGTCCGACAGCACATGAGGCCATTTTTTTCAATCATCCTATAATAATATCTGTAGCAGCATGGTTTGAACTCTTTGGTAAGGGGAGGAGCAGGGATTTCTGCTGGTCACCATGATGGGCGATGGCGGGTCAAATCAGTAGGCAGAGAGGTCAACAGCTATTGGGGCGGATGGCGGCAGATGACACTGGCTGTAAGACATTCACCCGCACACCTAGAAATGTGTCAGTTTAGGAAGCAGGCCTAAGACCCAAAGGGAGAAATAATCACCACTGGAACACTGGTAACCAAAATTGAAATTGCATTCACTTGGTATAACTTCAAGAATTAACTATGACAGATATGATATATTTCCCAAGACAACAAAATACAGGTCAAGCACAGGAAAGAAAAAGGGGACACATTTCTTCAGGCAATAAATATGAACAGGGGATTCACAAAGAATTTCCTGGGTGGATGGGAGTGCTGGAGTACCAAACTTCAGCCTGACTGCCTGAGTGCAATGTGCCGAAGGTGAAGACTTACGGACCTGATAGACTTTCAGTTCGCGAGGTGAGAGTCTTGTGTGGTTTGGTGACGAGAACCAGATGATGACATACATCAAGCTGTGCAACAGCTCACTTTATTCACAGCCTTAAAAATCGGGCTTCAGGGAGATGATATAATGACCTCACCCAGAATAAGCTTTTTCACTGATCGTGACGTCTGATCAAAAGGAACAAAATCACTCTAAGACTTCAGAGGAACAACAGAGGATCTGTCTTCCAGGCAGAACAGAAGGGGAAGATGTTGTTTTCAGAAAAGAGGTGCCCTTGGGTGAAATTCTCACGATCAGACTGCGTGGGTAGACAGCATTAGATCCATATTGGACAGAAAATGGGATATCGTCAAATGTAATTGGTTTGAAAATAAATGAAACATATCAGTTTCTAACCCTGAAGACGTGGACTCGCGCAGCTTAGATTGATGATAAATAAACTGAAAAATGCTATCTGAACCTTCTGGGGGAGGATCGTTTGTGGGTCAAAAAATAAAGCATACCTTAAGTGTAGAAGTTACCACACGGTGTGATTGACGTGCATTCGCCACCGTTTTAATGTAACGCCAGACACGTCGGTGAGGTTGAGGCAGTGTCTCTGGTCTCGCTGCCTCATTATAAATCCCATGGGAGGAAATAAAATTCATCTCAATGCAAATGTCACACCTGCTGCAAGTAATTTGGGAGCAATTTGTCATGATGGTGTCGAAGCTGCTGATGAGGTCAAGATTGAGATGATTGATTTGATCTTACCAGAAATAAAAGAACTGTTGTTTTCATCAGTGTGCTCTGGAATTATCAAGCCTTGGAGAGCGAATTCGGGAATCACTGCGTAAATTGATTTTATAGCCGTATGCAAATCTGAATGTCTTGACAATAGATAAATTGTGAGCAGTTTGATGTTTGCAAAAGCATCATGTAAACAATTTAAAGCAAGAAGATGCACTTTTTTTTCTCATTTTCTGCTGAAAATGGATATACTCCATTACCCTTTTATGGCCAATGCCCCTTGTTATTACAATATTAAAGTTGTTACTTTCATTGCTGTATTTACTCTTTAGGTTTTTTCTTTTACCTGTTAGATTCTGAAAAAATACCCTGGCTGATTTTCATAAAACCTGGTGACAGGGTTCTTATTACAAATTACAAACACAATGGAAAATTGCCCTGCTGGAAAACCAGCAGTTTCATCATCCCCGATATTCCATTTAAATTTATGTAAAACCATGTCCCTTTACAATGCCTCTGTTCTGACCTGGAGGCAAACCATGTCGGGCGAAAGTAAGAGACACAGAAGAATAGGGTGATTATTATTTATTTTCCAAAAGCAAAAGCAAGAAGAAAATTGAATAACTAAGAAACAGAAAACCAACAGGGAGAGATAGATAGAAATGAAACGCAACAAAGGGGGGTTGTGGGAATAGACTCCTCTTCTTCACTGAGGACTGTGACTTTTACTACAGTTCTGAAAGTCTTCATCAGCACCAGCGCTGGAAATTTAAGCTGGATACTCCAACGTAGGCTTAGATTAGTATGGAAAACTGGCTGGGTAGAAAATTTAAATCCTAATAGCCCTCTGGAGATGAGAAACATTATCTTCAACTGTATGTGCAGAGAAGAGGTATGTTTCCTTTGAGCCTTTTCAACACATCCTTCCTGAGCTGAACGCCGGAGGTGATATGAATGACATATTGATGAGAGAATTGGTTGTCTTCATTTCTACAGGCTCTACAGGTTTGTTCTTCAGGCTCCATTTTGTTAATAAGATGATGAGGCTTAGTCCAGGTCTCAAAAGAACGACGTACAGAGGGTTAGCCCTAAATATCACACAAGAAAAAAGACGAAATATTGGATAATGCTATTATGGCCTTAATAGCACGTCGGTGCCCAATGCAACAGATTCAAACCAGGAAGTCCAGGACCCCCGACCCCCTTCTCAGAAGATTATGCTGAGTTTGAAGTCTGGTTCTGCTTAAGGTTCTCTTTCTGAAATGTGAAGTCGCACAAATGAGTAGCTTACGCTGCAAGTTGCCACTTTTTGCACATATCTATACTGATTATATATTTTCATATTCTTTATCTTTATTTCTATTTGTATATTTTTGATTTCTTCTGATATTTATTAATCTTACTGCTGCATATTATTATTAACTACCACTACTGCACTATCCACTTTCTGCTGTTTGTGATATTTCAATTTCACCACTGTGGGATGATTAAAGGAGTATTCTCCTCTATTCTATCCTATTCTATTGACACTTGATCCTATGAAATGGAAAAACATCTTGCCAAGAATTTATTTCAATTTAATTTAATTTAATTTAATTTAATTTAATTTAATTTAATTTAATTTAATTTAATTTAATTTAATTTAATGTAGACATCTTTAACAATAAACTGCAATTTGATACAAGAGATCCTATCCTTGGTTATTATATATTAGGGCAAAGCAAGCCAATAAAATGTCTGTACTAAACATGAATGTTTTCACAATAACTCCGCTTTTATCCCTGCTTTTTTATTCAGCTCCAAATTACATTTTTGGTTTTTTTTGTATGTGTGGAAATGTATAATGGTTTGCTTTTTTCAAATGATGATCCAGTTTGGAGACCTCTCGAAGCCCATCTACAATGAACAATTCACAAGGTCCAACGAGGAAAAAAAACTAGCATCTTTTTGTTACATTTCTGAATGTCGCGAGATAAGCATTACATTTTGACATGACATGACCATTTGTAAAGTATAACATAGAAGATGATTTTGCAACTCTATTGCTCTCTTCTCTATGCAGGGTCTGAAGCCAATGGACTTTAACGGTTTGGCAGATCCATATGTAAAACTGCACTTGCTCCCTGGAGCCTGCAAGGTAAGATTTAAATAGAATCGATTAGATTAGGCGGTGTAGTTTTGTTGATAATTCAATTATTTTCATTCACCAACTTCATGTAGATAGCTCACGTAGTAAAAAAACAATATGAATTTTAATCTGTCCAACTGTGTCCTTTTCTCATTTAAGATGTGAATGTGATGGAATAGATTAGCTGCCATCGTACAAAAACATTTGTGTTTTAATCAAAGGAGGGAAATATAAAAAAAAACCCACAACATTTGAATTTTTATTTTTTTAACAGCATGGCGGTACAGTGGCTAGCACTTCTGCATCATAGCAAGAAGGTCCCTGGTTCAATTTCGACAGGAGGCCTTTCTGAACAGAGTCTTCACGTTGTGCCTGTCTGCATGGGTTTCACCTTCCATAAACATGCAGCAGGTCAATTAGACGTGTGAAAGTGAGAGTGAATGGATGTATGTCTCTGTATGTGATCGACTGGGGACCAGTCCAGGGTGAATCCCACCTCTCGTCCAAAGACAGCTGGGATAGGATCTGGTCCCCCTGCAACCTGTCTGCAGGACAAGTGGCATACATAATCAATGAATGAGTATATGTGTAAAAGGCTTTTTCCAAGGAAAACTATACTATTGCCGTATTTCATGGCCACAAATTCTCCACAGAACAGTATTTGAACAGTATTTGAACATTTCAATATGTGAATTCGGAAAACAAAGCCCGACATGAACCCATTTAGGGTATTTGTTATTTGATTGCTCCAGTTTGATTTTTTTTGTGTACGTAAGACGAAAGATTGATCAGTGTGTGTTTTTCTTTCAGGCCAACAAGCTGAAAACCAAGACCATCCGTAACTCTCTGAACCCAGTGTGGAATGAAATGCTCACATATGTTGGAATCACAGAGGAAGACATGCATAGGAAGACGCTCAGGTATGTATGGGAGTGTGTGCGTGTGTATGGGAGGAGGGGGGAAAATATTTTTTCAATACCCTGATGGGTTATCAATTATCTCTTTTTGTAATGTATTAATTGTTTCTCAGAGGAAAATAAAACATTTTTCATTGACATTGAAAATTCACATTTATTACAGGGTTTACAGTCTTTCAAATACAAATGCACTTGAAGTGCAGCTCAGAGCAATGTTTTGATCAGCTTCAGGCAACAATGGCAAGATATGGATTTGGCTTAATTGCAAAGGGGGAGAGTGGAAAACCCCTCTGTAAGCCATTAATAGTCAAAGATGTACCACACTATTTTTACACAGGAAGGATGTAATGTACAATGTTTTTACTTTTCTTCCCTTTTCACTCACTTAGCAACATGGGAAATTTGAGTAAACACGTGAGTAAAATGAGAAGATACTCTTAAAATTAACCAATGAGCATTGAAATTCAACATTAGCCAACATTTTGAAACTTGGTCCTGAAAAAAAAGCAAAATAAAGAAGCGTAAAGAACTTTAAAGTTGTTAAAGTCATTAAATTGACATAATCGGATCAGTGATACTCTAAGCATTTTATTCTTAGTGTGTCTGGCACTTGAAGGCAAGCAAGTCCTTGAGCATAATCAAGTGTCCTCAGAATCCCAAGGGGAACTGTTCTACAATAAAGGTATGAAACATTTGAAAAACAATCAAAGTATCACTGACTGTGGTGGAGGTGGAATCATTTTGGGAAGGCCCCGGCAACTGGCTTCGCTAGCAGGGATAAATCAAACATGGGAACATCCTGACACTCAGACATGAATCTCCCCTGGCATCTTTGATTAATTTAAGTGCCTGAGGCGGAGAGATCTTTTTAGTGCCGTCAACTCTATAAAAGCACTGTCATGTGGAGAAAAAAAAAAAAAAGCTTATTTCAATGGACTTTGGTTTTCTTTGACCGGCAATTGGTGTGAGGCTATTTGTTTTATATCTTTTAATGACTCACGTTTCCGCCGCCGTCTGGGAGACAATCACAGGATCCCATCTATAATCGATGGACTTGAGAAGTAACGGGGAGGGAGACCTTTAATTAAAAAGCTCAGAATCTAATATGAGTTTTAAGCCCTTGTATAAAGCTCAGGGAAGCTGGGAGAAGGAGGGAGTTAAAGTGATCCTCCAACCAAAATATATTAAATTTGAAAAAGTTTAAAAGTGGTAAAACAGTTTAGAAGGTTGTGATGTGACGGATGTTTCATACTTTTGTTTTTTCCTTTTATGTGCTTCCGAATAAGGGAATCATTCCTGAGGGGACATTTGGTTATTACAAAAGCAGAGGCATTCAACGATAATGGCACCGGAGTAATTTAAGTAAAAACATAACAACGCGCTACATTCAAAATTGAAATCAAACCAAACAAAATGGAGAATGACGACGAATATACAGTACCTGCCGGAATATGAATGTGTAAACTAGGTTTTAGGGTGTACTTTTGGATAAAAATAACAAATGAACAAATGCGCTCCCATGCAGCCAGATTTTACCACGTGGGAGTGGTTGAGGAAGGATAATATTTTGTACCCTCATAAGATGTCAAACGGCTTTACAGAGTCAGTGTGTTTAACTGGTCCGGTTCGCTGTCGAGTTTAACACCCAGTTGTTTTTTAATATCTGCCCCATCCAAATTTCCAAAACCTGGATGCTCACCTGTGTATTCTGGCATGGTTTGACTGGCTGAAATCAACCCTAAACTCCTTCATTTTTCTCTTCGCAAATGACGTTGGTTATATTCACACTGACAAAGTTGCCAAAGCCCTTGTTGTTCTCCACTTCCTCCCTCTCTGATACACGTCCAAGGAAAAAGAGATCGTGGATGGTGTGACGATCTTGTATTCCCTTCCAGCTAACCAGTTTATCTAAGAAACAGTCTTTCCATGCATGCTACCCTCCAATAGAAAATTTGCTGCACACCAAAGCCAAAGCCACCTTCTTGGCTCTTTTCTGGATAGTTTCGAGCAGTAAAAAGACTAACTAAACTCTGTCTGATCTAATGAGTCCTTTATCAACCTTCAAGAGCAGCCTTAATATCCATTTTTTTTATGGGCATGTGTAATGAAGGTCATCTTCATTACTGCGAACGATGTACGATGAGTCTCCGCAGCAATGAGTTCTGCAGAGCTGCGTAGCCGTCAACCCTGGGATACGTGGCGGACGCAGTGTCTGGGTTATGAATTTGGATTTAGCGAAGTTGAACATTAAATGAAGAAAAAAAGGAAAAAAAAAAAAAAAAAGCCATCAATACTTCCCTGTTCTTTCCACCGAGAAGGTCGGCGGCCCACTTTGCTAATTGTTCATCTTTGTGAAACAACCTCACTGGAGACCCACTGTCATAGAGGGTGTGCGGAACAGAGGAAACGTGATGGCACGCTCAGCGAGCTCAAGGATGCCATCTGTACTCATTCTGCATAGTTCTGATTTTAACGATCCTTTCACCGCCTCTGGCGATGGCCTTGGCGGGGTGATGCTGCGGTAATAGGTGGGGAAATGAAACAAGTGGTGTTCCCGCGTCACAAGCCTCTGGTCAGAGGAATGTAATTCTCTGTTGGGGAAAACTGTTCTGCAATAAAGTGGGCATCTGAAACACAGAAGTAGGATTGCAATTCTGTTGGAAAATGGGTCATCTTGCCCTCCAGTGGTTGAATCTCCAGAAAGGTGGCAACATGCACATGGCTGGTGTGGGGCTTTGTAGCCCTGCAGCTTCACGGTCCTCGACAGGGTCGGAAAAAACACTTTGTCGCTCGCTGTCTGAGCCCCTCTTACAGTGTGTCGCTGAGAAAAATATTTTTGATGGAATATTATTTTGTATTGCAAAATAATTTAGAAGACTCTGTAAATGGAAATGCAATGAAAATGGAAAATATGTCATCGCCATCATTTAGGGACAGAAAACAAGCTCCGTGTGTGTGTGTGTGTGTGTGTGTGTGTGTGTGTGCGTGTGTGTGTGTGTGTGTGTGTGTGTGTGTGTGTGTGTGTGTGTGTGTGTGTGTGTCAAAGCAGGCTGTATCTCAGCTGGAACTGATTGAGGTCCTGTGAAACAAAGCTCTCACTCAGCTTGGTTAATTGATTTGGAGCACTTGGAAAGCTACATGGCTGTGTAACCCTGGCCAAAATTTGTAATTAGAACTTGAGCACCGAGCGTAACCAGAGGTATTATTATTATTATTTTGCAGAAAAGATTTATGGATGTAGTGACATAGGACATAAAGTCAGTTGGTGTGAGAGGAGAGGATAGAGAAGATGGGGTTTGATGGAGGAGCTTGATTCGCTGTGGCAAACCCTGAAGGGAAAAGCTGAAAGTAAAGGAAGATTATTATTATTAATATTATTATTGTTATATAACTGTTCTGGCCAAGGAAATGCATGTTTGAGGACATGAAAATGCTCAACAGCATTTGAAATTCAGCACAGGCATGAATTTATTGTTTGTCACCTGGGAAACAGACCAACATGACTTCATGGCACCTGCTCAAAATTTTGGAAAGCATTTCGTTTTATGTAAATGTGTGACATTTTGCATGCACATGTAGATGCACAGTACCTTCCAAAGTAAAAGTACAGCCATCATTTCAACCACACAAGTAGTCTGTATTTTTACTGAAACACATTGTTTGTGCTTTAACAACCCCCTTTTTTTTTGTTTGTTTTTGTTTTAATTGTCTCTCTTCAGTAAAGCTCCTGAGCTTTCCTCCCACTGTGTGGGTTTTGCTTCGTGGCCAGTTTCAGTTATTTAGCATATAAAACCCAAAGGCCATTTCCAAACTTCACATGGTTCAGATGTTCCCGTACTATACTTTCAATGGTTCGGGTTTGTTTCAGTTGCAGGGTGTCAGGGACCACTATCATGGCCAGGAGGACAAGTTTTTTTTTACTTTTTATTTTTTGTGTGTTATGAAATACTTGTAACCAAATTCAAGGCCCCTGAAATTCTACATAAATCTCTGCCCACTGTTGATCTATGGCCGATGGCACCTACCTTTACATCCTAGGAAATTTGAACCTTGTTTTCCTTAACCTTGAACCTTAAACATATTGTTACATCCCAGTTTAACAAAATTAAGGGTTTAGTTATATGAGTGCTCTAATACTCATGCTTTTCAAGTGTTTGCAAAATTAATCTTGTGACACCGGGACAATGGAAAGCAAGTTACTAAGTGCGTGAAGATGCACACCACGGCACAGACACACACACACACACAAACACCCATTCATACAAACTTGGATTTAAGGTTTGACGCACTCTCCCTATTACCTTACATATCATCACCCTTTTAAATGAACCGCCAAGTCATTTTTGAAAAATGTGATTTTTTTTTTAACTTAAATCAAGTTCCTATTCAACATATGGCTCAGTTTTTTGTGTTTTATGTAAAGCTTGAAAACTGATGTGAGTGATTATTTCAAGAAGGCAACAAGGTGAAACGTTGCTCTTCTTTTTAACAGCCATTCATTTAAAAGGCACTTTTGAAAAACAATGCATATTTAAGAATGATTTCAGAGAAGAAAAACAGTGTCTCGCTCTAAAAAATTAGAGGAGGATCACTGTCTCTAAAGCCACATTCAGACTCATAAGAGGCCAGCAGGTCGGTACTCTAAAGGGATATAAACTAGTTCTTACATGGATTGTGAAACAAGCAGTAATAAGACAGGCATCAAGGTTTGTATTTGTATGAGTTACTTCAATGGAGCAGTTCGAAGCAATCCGGAGTGGTAGTGCCGGGTAAGACATGAATGAAGCAAGACGCCCCGCTGGGATGTTATAAATGCAAGGATGGCAGTTGCAAAATTCTTAGTGGTTGTTACATAAAAATCCAGGCTGTTACACAGTTGCAAAAGGCGTAAGCAAAGAGCTGAGTTCACCACCTTGCAGATAATGATCTTGTCATCAAAAATGACACGGAGATTTCTACCACAGGTGTGGATGCAGTCAGGAAGCGCAGCCTTGTGGGATGAGAAGTCCTACATTACAGTGGCTCTAGTCTGTGAGAATGCATTATGCTGAACAGTTCTGCCACGCGAATGAGAGGATCAGAAAGAGAAAGTCACAGTGCATATCATTTTATTTGTGTTTTTATTGTTTGGTGTCGATCTGCTTTCCAGGCTGTCTGTCTGCGACGAGGACAAGTTGACTCATAATGAGTTGATTGGCGAGTCCCGAGTGGCTCTGAAACGTGTTAAACCTGACCAGACAAAACACTTCCACACCTGCCTGGAGCATCCCCCGCCGGTATAACACAAACACACCTACATACATACAAAAAACACCACCCGCCCCATGCCCCACAATACTGTGAAATCAAAAGTAACAATATTATATTCAAATCCGAAAATGATTATCTCAAGTAATTTGAGCTGCGGTCATCCGTTTATCATCCCACTCTCAATTCTCCTCCTACGGCAGGCATCAACAGGACAGTCTCACACAGATAGATAGGTGGATAGATGGATAGATGGATCGATGGATGGATAATAAGATAGATGGATAGATGGATAGATGGATCAATGGATGGATAAATAGATAGATGGATAGATGGATAGATGGATCAATGGATGGATAAATAGATAGATAGATAGATAGATGGATAGATGGATAGATGGATCAATGGATGGATAAATAGATAGATAGATAGATAGATGGATAGATGGATCGATGGATGGATAAATAGATAGATAGATGGATCGATGGATCGATGGATAGATGGATCGATGGATAGATGGATTGATGCATGGATAAATAGATAGATAGGTGGATAGATAGATGGATAGATGGATAGATAGATAGATAGATAGATAGATAGATAGATAGATGGATAGATAGATAGATAGGTAGATGGATAGATGGATCGATGGATGGATAAATAGATAGATAGATGGATCGATTGATCGATGGATAGATGGATCGATGGATAGATGGATAGATGGATCGATGGATGGATAAATAGATAGATAGATGGATAGATGGACAGATGGATAGATAGATGGATAGATGGATAGATGGATAGATGGATAGATAGATAGATAGATAGATAGATAGATAGATGGATAGTCTTGCTGCCTCCTGACAGGGGTAAAGACAGGGAAGATGTGGGTACATCTGACAAAAATCAAAACACATTCTGACTGACAGTGAAATCCTTGTTATGAGGGTTCAAAGACGCACACAGAAATACATTCCCTTCTTTCCCCCGAGTGATTTTTGCACTTTGACAGTTTAAACAAAGGCCCGAAAAAGAAGATACATACCTCACTGTGGGCTTTCTACCTCCAGCTGCCGTCTCCCACCGCCATGGGTGAAGCTCTGCGAGGAATCTCCTGCTACTTGCGAGAGGTACATCACTTACTGTCAATAAGTTAAACGAGCAGCAGTTTTCTCATTTTCCCCTGAACAGGAATTGAAAGATGTATGAAAAAAAAGCATCGCCGGGTCTGCCTGTCTGCAAAATATCAGTATAAAAGCAAAGCATAACAGCTAAATAATAGGTTTTAGAGATGGTGGTTAGATAAGCATATTGGATGTCTGGGTTTGGTGAGATGAACTCTGCTTTGGATCTGCTCTGACACTCCCAGAGGTCCTTAACATGAGTCATTCAATAAAAATGAGAGTCGCCACGGTATAATTCTCTGAAAATTATTCCAGGTAGAGACCGTTTGAAAAGGTACCATTCAGATGATTGCTTCCCCCCCCCAAGCACTATTATCTGCTCAGGTAGAGGACGGATGATCACTGAAGCCATTCAGTGGTTCACAGTGTTGCAATTCCACCATGATTTGTCATCACATTTCGTTTGAAACAACTTCCTTTTTTTGGGTACATTTTTGTACAAAACTGGGGCCGAGACAAAGAAGGCAGGGAAAATCTTGAAATACCTCTAATGTAGTTCTCATACAGCACACATAAGGATGAAGCTCAAAAACAGGTCAGTTAACAGGAGGAAACGCTTGCCCGCGGTGGTGAGACAGCAACAATCTGGCAAAAAATGGAAAGACCAAAATAACAGGTATAAAATGGACAGGCTTGAATTTGTACCAGCTACCGGTGAGCGCGCATGTTGGCGGGAATTAGAAGTGACAGGAGCTTAAATAAGAAGTCGCCTAAATGGAACAGGAAGTGACAAGCGACACAAAAATTCAATCATAGAATAACTTAATTTTTTCAGTGTCATATACCAAACAACAGTGCAAGCTACAACTTTTTTTCTTTTTCAAATTCTCAGTCATTTGTGAAATGTTGGGTGGATTATTTGGGTATTTAATGGATTGATATTAAAAGAAAAAGTATTGATGGTTTTGAGCCAAAGTTTTGCCTCTGTTAAACTTCCACAATGGATTCCTTAATGGGCGATAAAGCTGTGACTGATGAGAGAATTTGGAACTTTATTTCTTTCTTATATTCAATAAACCAATTAGTGACAAGGCAGTTACTGTTATAAAAAGCCCCTCATTTTCAAATACTCAATAGTACATCAACAACTGATGAAAACGCAGCATGTGGCTTGTTCTCTTTGTATACCGTGTCAAATTAAGCACAATAAAGTCTCTGTGATAAAAAAAAAAGGGGTAGCGAATCCAAGGAAGTGTTCACATGATGTTCAAATAGGTCTCATTAGAAAAGATGCCATCATAAACAGGGAGAATAAAAATTACAGTACCTCATGAGAGAAATTAGTTGGTTTTTTTTATTTGACTTTTTGTGGCACAGTCTTTTTCAAGAATTGAATTCTCCTGGTGCTCAGAAACATCCAAAGTCCTGGAACTCAACAGAAATGGTTGAGTTCTTTCGATTGACAGGATTCAGCCGATAATAGGCAATCTAGAAAGAGGAAGATTGTTTGCACGGCTTGGGACCTGATGGTTTAAGCGAAAAAACAGCTCATCATCTGACACCTCACATTCTCTGTCAAAGACGGGGGAGGAGGTGTGATTCACGTCCACGTGTGGCAATAAAACCGGATGATTCTGAGGTTGTAAGAAGCAGCGGGATGAATCTCGAATCGATCAGTGCACTTTTTTTTCTGCGACCAAAAACCAAACTGGGAGCAGCGAGACCACGAATAATAAGAAATGCATCTCAGCTGCATGGAAGATGAGGCAAACTATCTCAGTGTGGGGAGATTGAGGGTCCATTGATGTCTCTTGCTTGAACATTGCAGGTATTCACTGCCCGCAAAGAATTAATCTTCAAAGTGGATGCCCCAAATATTATATGGAAGTGGCCATAGCCCCGACATGAAAAATTCATGGTAATGCATGTTAATACATGGTAAAAGTCTGCTTTGGAAACGCATTTCGTTTTCATTTTTTTGGCTGAAGTTTTGATATTCTGGAGTCTGCGAACAGTAAACGCAGGAAATATTGCTCCTCGGCTCCCCAGGAACTTTCCAACCTGTCTCAGGGGGGACTCAAATGTTTGCAAACAAGGCGTCCTCAGCACAAAAAAAATAAATTGGTTAAAAATACTCCATCTATCACTGAATGGCAGTCCCACACTTCATTTTATCCTTTTTCCACAGAACAAAATGGTCCAATTAAACTTTATAATGGCCCAGAACTTTGAGGTGTACGAAATGTGTGCATGTGAGATGTGTGTGTCTGACTGGCCTCATGTTGGGTTGTTGTCTTCTTTACCCGCTGGGCTTGTTAGTTACTGCCTTCACCTCAATAGGGGTCTATAAATCCTTGCTGTGACAAACAGGAGCTTCACTTAACAACCCTGGGCTTGGCCATGTCTGTGTGTGTGTGTGTGTGTGTGTGTGTGTGTGTGTGTGTGTGTGTGTGTGTGTGTGTGTGTGTGTGTGTGTGTGTGTGCGCACGGTGCGCCGCTATGCGGGTAGTTGCATGGGCCTGCACAG
>CAAKHD010005104.1:78803-131155 GCA_901007705.1 Fistularia tabacaria | reverse complement strand
TCCGCAATTCTAGGTCAGGATGTGTGAAAGATAATTAATGAATGAATTTATAGTTGATTTGATATGTAAAATTATGGAAAAAAAAATCAGTTAGCAAAAGAACAAAATCAAATGTGTTCTTCAAGCACGACCCCTTGGCTCAACAACCCCCCCCCCCCCCCCCCCCCCCCCCGCCGGCCCACCAAAAAAAAAAAAAAAAATATAATTATAAAAACACAAAAAAAAAAAAATAAAAGTTTTTCCATCCAAACCCCCTTAGAAATACACTCCCCCCCCCCCCCCCCCCCCCAGACTCGGAGATGTCCGATTCAATTAACTAAACAGATTTAATTATCCCATAGAAATAATAATAATAAATAGATTTATCTCATCCAACGGCAGCTTTGGATGGAATTTGACTGGGCACAACAGGTTTCAATCTTATTCCAGCAAAACAAACTTCTAAAACAGTTCAAAAAGTGACAAGTGAAACTAATCAGATTATAGTAATCCGACTTAAAAGACAGAAGAACTGAACTGATCCGACTCAGAGACCGAGCAGTTAGAACAAAGCTGGTGTCACTTTCCTCCATGAATAATGGAATTAAACAAGGCGGCATCATAATATTTAATCAAAAAGAAATCCAAAGCCTCGACCGATACCATTGTAATCAGTGTTAACCATTACGGCTTAATTGAGATGAAAAAAGCTGAAACTCATCTGTTTCACCAGAAAATACTAAATCAAATTTTTAAAATTAGGTTTCTGTTAATAACAACCAGACAGAATTGGTTTGATTTTAATGACCACATCGAAGATAATAGGCTCAACAGAGTTGGTGAATTTGATTCAAGTGATCTTCATGAACTGCCCAGAACTTAACCAGCCTGAAACGGTCTTTCAGTAATTTGAAATCTAACCAGACGAATGTCATCTCGCCCGCAGTGGGAGAACGAGCAGCTCCACAGTCTGGAAGAGAGAGGTCGCCTTCTTCTCTCCCTGCAGTTTCTCCCTCCAGTCAGTAGGGAGGCTGACGACACAGAGGGAGGAGGAGGCCAGCGTAACGGGGGCCTCTGCGTGGGTGTGAAGCGCTGTGCTCACCTGGCGGCCATGGATGTCAACGGATTTTCCGACCCCTACGTCAAAATGTAAGACATCTGGCTCTGTCTGTCCTCATGTGGGCTGAAAACCATCTGAGTTTTGAGCACTTCATTCATGCGGTGAAATGAGTAGGCAGGAATTGAGCTAATAAAAAAAGGCTGCTGATGATAATTTGCATTACAGCCATTAATATCTATGTTTTTAAACAGATCACCTCCTCGGGGAAAGCATAATCTATCTTCTTTTTCCTTTCAGCTGTTCCCCTCAGGGGCCTCCACAGCCAATCATGTGCCTCCATCTAACCCTATTCTCTGCATCCTCTTCTCTCACACCAGCTAAGCCTTCATGTCCTCCCTTCACCACATCCATAACTTTCCTATCCGGTGTTCCTTTAGTCTTCCTACCTGACACTTCCAATGTCAGCATCAGTCTTCCAATACATTCACTTTCACAGTTCTGTACATGGCCGAACCATCTGAGTTTGACTTTATCTCCGAAGCATCTAACATGCGCTGTCCCTTCGATGAACTCATCCCTGATCCCATCCATCCTCATCACTCCCCAAGAGAACCTCAGTATCTCCATCACTGCTCCCTCCAGCTCTGCTTCCTGTCTTTTCCTCAATGCCTCCACCTTCTTTATTTCCACTCCCTGCAAAACCAAACTGTTCCATTTGGATCACTTTCATTCACAAGCATGTATTCTATCTTGCTGCAGCTAACCGTCATTCTTTGATTTTCCAGGGCAAAACTCCACCACTGTTAATGTTCCTCCACTTATTTCCTGCCCTCACTAAATATCTCAGTGTCATCTGAAAATATCTTAGTCCATGGGGATTCTTGTCTGTTAGCTTTTCTTATGAAGGAATAAGGCCCATTCCGTTCATCTCCCTGCTTTATATATCTTGGGGAAAGCAAAGAGTAACAAAGGATATACCATGAAGAAGAAAATCGGCAAAAAATAAACTTACCGAGAGATTTACATTTTAAGAATGCAGCAATTTTCACCTGACAAGAAGCGGGTGGACAAAATTAGGTAAGTTTTAAAGGAACACTGGCAAAAACAAGAAGCTGCGACACTGCCCTGTCAAACAGTGCCCATTCCAGATGGTGTGGAGCTCTGGCTCGGGGTTAAATACGATGCCCCACTGACAGCCTGATAGCATTCAGTTGTGAGTGACCCAGAAACCAGGTGGGGGGTACAACAACGACTCTCTCATTCCAGCCTAAGGAATAGTTGTAAATTTTTTTTTTTTTAAGTCAGCATATCTAAATAAGCAAACTTAAATGAAATAACAAAAGGCATAATATTATGATAGTAACCAGACTTGAAGTATATGATCAAGAAGACCAAAAATATTTGACTAAATTAAACCACTTTAACAAACCAGGTTCGTATAATGTCGGAGTAATTCAATCGGACATGGCAGTCACGTTACATAAACGTTACAACTGCCACGTTACATAGATACTAGGGTCACCATTTTTTTTATAATTCAGCTTTGCCTATCTTGCATTAGAACTTGTTCATTAGGTGTCCACTGGCCCGAACAGATGACATCATCTACTTAAATGGTTTCGAAAGGTGAGGAAGATATGATCTTCCCAGACCCCACCGGTGGGTTCTAACTTGAGACAAGGACGCCAGCTACATCCTGCTCCCCCACACTAATAAGAGGAGTTTTGCCGACAGATGGATGATGCAAGTATTTATCGGAGAGATGGTATCCGCTTCCTGAGAGGAAGAGTAATGAGCAAAGAGAGAAATCAAAAGATTTAAGGCTCCTCTTTGTTTTAATTTCCTGACACCCATCCGGGAAAAAAAAATGCTATCAGAATTGAGGTGGACGATGGCTTCAAGGGATCTTGAAAGCATCTTGCGTTCCTCTGAAATCAGTTTCATAGCATCAAAATTACCTCAAAATGACAAAGCAGAGGAAGATCAAGTCACTGGGGAGCGTCTATTTCACCCCATCTGTCTGGCATCATTTAGATTTTTTTTTTATGCCAGGAAGAGACATCTGTCCTTCCTGGTGTCCAACTGAACCATTGATGGTAACGGGCATTTCTAGTGGCATATGATGCCTGAATAATGCCTAGGGTGTTTTTATTAATGAGAATGTGGAGATCTGAAAAGATTGATTTTCTATCTCTTATCTGGAGACATCAAATTTGCATTATGGTATATATGGAAACACACACACACAACAGACCGCAACCATTTCATCAGTTAGATTTATCACAACAGTTGACTGCAATGGATACCTAAAGAATATGGAAGAAAACAACAACAAAACAAACAAATAGAAAAACAGTGGCGCTTGGCTGAAATAAATCTTATATACTATCTCTCTTATCTGGGAGGCTTCTTCAGAACTAAAGAAGCCTTCAGAACTGAAGAAGCCTCTCGGATGAGGGGTGAAACGTCTGCAAGTGAAGAAATTCAAGTCCTGTTGCCATAACAAGAAGATTTTGATAAGAAATTAGATACTATCAATAATTATTATTCATATATTTAGAGCATTAAGGTACGATCAATAATATCACTCATGTATATATTTTTATGTAAATAAAATTACTGAAAGCTCTGGAAACAACAAAAAGATAATTACCTAAATAAAAATGATTTCGAATTATTTAACATACATTTTAAAGTATCTAACTACTGTCAACGCTACTATATATGGACATATGTATTTGTACACATAAACAACAAATTACAATTGTTACTGTCGATTTATAAAACAAAAATTAAACATAAATAAATCAAACTAATTAAAAAAGTACTCTAAAATTCTTGTTTATTATCATAATTAACAGTAAAAAAAATAGCAAAAAAAAAAATTGGGCCTCAAAAATCAAAAATTGGCCTCTCTTATTGAGCGTCTCAGCTGTAATGATGGTGAAGTTCACAGATGCCCCCGATGCCTATTGTCTATTCAAACTAGCATCATTTGCAGAGGAGCAATGATGAGATGAGATGAGAGAAAGCAGCTGAGTGATTATTTCTCCTGTTCAGCTTCATTAATAACCAACCGCATCCCTGTTTGCGGATGAGAACAATGAGTAGAGCAGAAGCATCCTCAGTCGAGGAATCATTGATCAATAAATTACTTCATTAACAACAGAGGTTGAGAACAGTTCTGTTGGGAGTAGACTTCCAGCTCAGACATTGTTTTAATTCAATATGTTTTCACTCGCTTTCCTCTTCTTGCACACTTAGTTATCTAATCTAATCACTTTGCAACCACTTAGACACGTAATAATACACAAAGTAAGAATGGAAATATTCAATGAACATGTTGTATGAATTTTCAACAGAGTTTTGTTTTTTTTCCTCAAACCTTTATGAGTCCCTTGAATGACCAGATGAATGTTGTGCTTCCTGGTTGTCAGATACCTGAAGCCTGACCTCCAGAAGAAATCCAAGCACAAAACCACAGTGATGAAAAAGACCCTCAACCCTGAATTCAATGAGGTGAGAAAGCATATCTGTTTATCTATCTATCTCACATTCTATCTCCCCCCAGTTCTAAATATATCAGTGAGTAAATAATATATATCTCGATGTACAGTATCTAAAGTAGTTATATGAGTAAAATTTAAAAGCAAAGAGGCTGGGGGATACATACTAAAATTAAAATAATAGTAGAATGTCTGAATGTAAAGTATTGAAGAAAAAAAGACTGCAAAATGGACAAACCTGGGACAAAGATATCAGACTAAAGGAAATGGTTTCTTTGCTCTTTAGAAAAATATTTTTATTAATTTGTTTCGCATATTAGTAAGTATGATTTTGTATCAATATTAATATGAAGACACTCAATTAAGATTCCATCATATTTTCATTACCTATATTGCTTAAATATTACAAGAAAATATGTAAAAGGATAAAGCACAGGGTAGTGAAGAACAGTATGGAAATGAGGTAGATGAAGATGAAGATGAAGAAAAAGACAATAAGATTGAGAACATTCTGAAGATTATACTGAACAGCATGATACAATAAGAAATCTCAAAGGGAGAACTATTTAGAGTTATGGTTATAGATGCACATAAAATACAAAGAGAAAATACACTTGATATGATGAATCTGTATCACTGCAGGAGTTCTTCTATGAGATTTCTATGTCAGAGCTCGTCAACAAGTCCCTGGAGGTGACTGTGTGGGACTACGACATTGGTCGCTCCAATGACTTCATAGGTGAGAAAATGGTGTCTCAGTGTAACTTCTGTCCCGCAGCAACACTGGACAGAGGCTTGTTACTCATCCAATATCTTCCTGCTATATTTCCAACCTACAGTATTTCTAAATCTAGAAAAGGTATTGGTCATTCAAACCCCTCCTGATCCGGCTAATTGCCGCTAGTCAGCAGCTCTGGGATATGTCTCAGTGGGGGATGGGATGAGTAATAAAGCACAGTCAGGGCAGATGGACTGCAGCACAGTTTTGTTGTTGAAACTTTGACTTTGGTCATACATTAGAGTACAGTCTATGTATCATAATGAGTTTATCAAGTGGTTAAACGGTTGTTTAACATTAAGTGAGACGGTGTATATTTGTTAATTATCATATTTTCTTGACGATTTTTCAATGATAACCGGTGGTCAGTAGTTAAAAATTAGATCATTAACATGATTAACTGGGATGACTTACAAGCGCAAATAGACTATGAAAATAGTCAGTTGAAGAGCGACACTTGGTAAAACATAAAACTTAATACCATTAAGTATCTGTTGGGAGTTCCACAGCCATTTATTTCGATATGTCATTGTACTTATCAGTTTGAATCCAGCTCCTTCTCTGCTTTTTGCATAGACAAAAACAAGCGTGTCGTCTGCATAGCTGTGACTCTCATTACCTGTGCAGATCGAAGTCAATCATTCATATATGAGTTGAAGTTGCGATGGATCCCTCAGGTGGATCCCTGTGGCTCACCCACCTAATTGCTTTAGAGGGGTAATTTTTCACTATCCAGCCCTTACTAACTGAACTTTTATCACCGCATATAACCACAATCAACCCAGCCATCACTCTACATACTGTGTACTCTTATCAGATCCACACACAGGCTAAATGCAGCTTAAACTTTAAAAACTTAAACGGTCCAAGGTGAACCCCTCCTTTCATCGAATGAGAGCTCGGATTCCAGCTTCTCTGTAACTCTGAGTTTAGGATAAGCTGTAGATAATGAATGAATGTGTCTCTGTTGTGTAATTTGGGTAAATTGCTTGTGACAAGGCAGTGAGAATGGGTTGTTCCAAGTACCAATAAAAACAAAATGCAAAAAACAATTCGCAAAGGATATAAAATCCAATTATGACTGTGAATGTAGACTTCACTTTCACTTTTGTTTTTTCGGCATTTGTGTCTGTAGCACGAAACACCAATCCTGTTATAATAGGACTTTTATAATGAGCTTTGGGAAAACTGTCTGAATTTACAACAGAGAAACTGCTTCCTGATTTAGGTGGTGTTTGTCTGAGTGTCCACTCTCAGGGTGACGCTCTCCGTCACTGGACCGACTGTCTTAAGAATAAAGGCCAGCGGGTGGAGCGCTGGCACGTCTTGACCAATGAGCTCCCACGGACCTTCATCCATGACTGAAAACAGAAGCTTCCTTCATGCATGTTGTAGTCAGGGATTGGAGATGTCTCGCCAGACTTCCCAGGAAGGAGCGGAGTGAAGCCAGCGTGACGTGCCTTCATAACTGTCAAACCCACACGCCATCGGTGGAGCTCAGCACAACAGGGAAGGATCTAAAATCTGCATGTTTGGTTGTGATATTTCATCCATGAATTCCATATGTTGAGGAAAAGAAGCTGGGCCTCAAACAGAGAAGTGACTGCTTTACCAACAGTCAAAAGCAAGTAATTCATGTTCTATTATATCTAATCCGATCATCAGAACATTAGAACATTATCACTATATCGGTGCCATTTATGTAAACAACAAACTTTGATATTCTCAGATGTTTTGAGAGGAAAAAAGCATGTTTCCCTAAGACTGACAACACAGCTATTTCATTCTTTTGCTGCAAGCGGTTTTTGCTGACACTCCTCTAAAATATTCAGTTCTATGAATAAATGAACACGAAAAATATTAAACAGCATCTAGTTTTAGACAAAATAAATATTTCATTCAAGCGCCATCCATTCTTATTTCGCAAGGATTTGGAGAAGCATCAGTTTCAATATAAAAAAACAACAACATTATTTTGATCAGCTTTTCAACCATTCTCAGTCATAATATCAACTTTGCATTTCTGTCTTGGCTCCAGTGAAGCATGGGAGAGGAGAAATCTTCTCCAGCTGCCAAGGTTCCTGAACACACACACACACACACACACACACACACACACACACACACACACACACACACACACACACACACACACACACACACAGATACACATTCTCTCTGAATCATTCTCAATAAGTGAATCTCTTGTCAAATAGCAAGGCTATGGTTAAACTATGTATTCTGTCCATCCTGACCAATTCAAAAATTGGTAAAAGTGCTTCATTATTACAACAAAAACTAAATATTAAGGCAGAACTTTGCAAAACTTGGTCTATTACTTATTACTTACTTATTCTCTATTACTATTACTTTTGGCTTCGGGAATGATGTAAAATGTGACCTGGACAGCAATGACCAACTGGAATTAGTTGCTCATTGACAGTAAAGAGAGAAAAGGCTATCTATTCACCTTTGCTTACAAGTTTTTAAACAACACAGATGATTTACTGATGTCAATTTAATTTATCAGTTAAGTTTAAAACCACTATCGAGGTATAAAAGAGCCACAGAAAAATCAAAATTACCAATGCTTAACATGAAGGTTTGGTGCTGTAGGTCCCAACACACACAAAACACACATATAATATTTCTTAATATTTCCCATTTTAAATATGACTTTTTTTTGTGTGTCTCAAGGGGCTCTTCATTTTTTTTCTCTGAAACCTGCATCGGTTTTCCTGCACCACAGCGCCCCTCCTCTGGTTAAATAGGGTCACTGCAGCTGCTTGGAGCTTTTGGTCGTTGCATATATGAGATGAGATAAGATGTACTTTAAATACCCCATGATTGGGAAATTGTTTATCTGTCCAGAACTGAAAGAAACACACTCTACGATTAATGCAACTTTTGTTTACATTTGGTTTGTAAGGTAAATAATGGTTCATGCAGTATCCCCATCTCATTTACTGAATATCTGTCATGTTAAAAGCTACAAGCCTTTTTTCATTGAATTAAGATGCCTTATGGTTTTCCCTATGAAAACTGGAATGACCTTTCAAATTATTTGGTTGATTAGTTTTCTTACAGTTCCGTGCAGGTATTTCTAATTGCTAAATGAGGCTGTAGGAGGTTAGTGTTTCAGAAATTATTTGCCAGACATCATCTAGAACCTGCATCTTATGAGATTATAGGTTGTGATTGGCTCAGCTGGGTCAAGCCAGTGGCAATCAGACTGCATTGGATAGAGGCCAGATTGAAATGAAACTGAGATTGGCAAATTAGGGTTTGTTACCAGGCAACAAAACCGCTTGAGTGGCATGGCAGAGGGTTTTGGAATAGTTTTGAAATCCTTTTTAAAAGCAATAGCCGGACCGAACAAGAATGACACCACTAGACGAATAAGGTTGCTAGCAATAATATTTACTGAAATATTCCTAAAATTAAAAGAGCTTTACAAAAACTGCTGGAAATTCTTGTGCTATAGCACACTCAGCGTTTAAAAGATCACATTGAACTAATATAACAACAAAAAAGCGATACGTAAAAATCATACTAAAACTTGAAAAACAGTTACATTTCTTTTGGCTATACAACATATTTTAGGTGTAGAGTGCCCAGTCAATTGTGAGAAACGTTCCTGCCATCACATTTTACTGTCTTATATCACATTTTTTTCAACACCTATTAGAAATGCCACAAGATATATGTTTTTGATTTATATCAGCAAATGCTTTTTAAAGTTCTCAAGGTCTGAATGCGTCAAGACATCACCGAATGTCAGTAATGCGTTCGAAAGGTTTAAGTTTAACAAATGGAGGACTTAACACAGACGTATAGTTTTAATTGAAAACGGAATTCAAATATCTAAACATTTGAAAGGTAGGATGAATGAAATTCAGAAGAAGGAATCGTGTGAAAATTTGCCCTTCAGCGATTAGGAAATCAGCAGAAACATTATTATCAAAGAATTACCCTAAAATCCAGCATGAATGTCCGTATTCTGAAAATATGAAAAAGGACAGAATTCAATAAACACATTTATTCAATTGCTGTAAGGCCAATCATATAAATCATATGTTTGGAGATCTCTTTTTCAAGAATTTAATTTTGTTCTGGCGTTTGGACAGCAGCATTCGATGACCTGACACATACATCACATCCTACATTTGACCGAATACTAATGTATCAACAGTTTGATGTCCAGCAGGCTCGAGGTCAGCTCGTCTGTAAAGGTGCTCAACATGCAGTTTCAGTCAAGCAGTTTGTGACATGATCATGGTTTCCGCGGCTAAGTATTATAACCGTCAAGCGTTTCTGCTCCACTTTCATCCACAATATGTTGCACTTCTTAATGAGACTGTGAGGAAAACAACCTGCATCTTGTTGTTCTACCTGATGATGATGATGATGATGAAGACGAAAACACGTGGTTCTTCCTTGTCCTTGCATGAGGCAATATGTTGATATTCTTCTATCTCTATCCTCCCTATGCCTGTTTTCTAAATCCACGTGAAGTGCGATGCAACAAGGCTTTCAGGTGCAGCCTGTTGAAAGATCTCAGTGTTGTCGCTCTTTTATGCACGACTGAATGTACAAATGTGTCTTTCTATACGACTTCGTTGTTTACACAGATCTTGTGCTTTCCAGGTGTTCTTATATTTCTATCAGGTGTTTTATGTACAATGCCAGAATAAATTTGGAATGCAACCTCAAGAAAAATGTGTGTTTCTCTACTTTGAGTTGTATTTTCTTCTGTCTCTCAGGAAGGAAAATGAAAGTCTGAGTCTGCAAATTATTGAGCACGTGACTCCCCCTCCCTTCCAGAAATGTTTTTGTTTCGTGAAATCATTCATTATAATTAGCAGGACAGTGGTTTGCCCTTCCGCCGCACAGCAAGGCCACAGGAGGCCTTTCTGTATAGAGATTGCATGTCCTCCTCGTGTCTGGATGGGTGTCCTCTGTGAATGAGAGAGTGAACTCTTGCAGGTATGTGATCGACTGGCGACCGGTCTCACCCAATCACATATGGCTTCAGCCCCCTGTGTTAGGGACGGTCTGGAGGCGAGGTAGTTGTGGTGACCCCGGGAACCGCGATTGGCCCTCCTCGTCCTCTCAGTCCAAGGTCAGGGTCCGGATCTACTAGCCGTTGGTGGATAAGCCGTATCGTATCAGAGGTTAGTTCAAAGCTACGGGGAGCGGAGAGAGACAGAGACTGTGTCCTCTTTTCCTCCAGAAGGACTCCCATTTATTGGTTATTGTGAGCCCCCTTTATACAAAAAGTGAACAATTCATGCATTTGAGAAGTACAGGCTAGACATAAGAGGTGTTATACATACAAGGAAAAGAATGTGGCACGGCGCCTATCTTCAAGACCGATGAGGAGGTATCCATCTCCAAGTCCGTTGCATGACCTTGGGATGATTAAATGGGGGTGAGAACATCAATAGGAGTGTGTCTCAAAGAGAAGTGGGAAAGTACAAGGTGATATGGCAGAGTTGAAAAGCACAGAGAGACCTTGAAACAAAAGGATGGTAAAAGAAAATTGTCTAACACCCTGCAAGCCTGAATGCGGGATAAGCAGAATAGACAATGAGTGAATGAATGAATGGTTTGGTTTGTTTCCAGGAAGACATGAATTGAAAACATAGGACAAAAAAGACAAAAAGTACAAAGATGACAGGCCACTGTGGGCGAAGAAATCATAGATGGAGATAAAAAGTACAATGTGTGTACAAGCATTTTGTTCAGCATCCCTGCACGACCTATCCAAACACTTTCTGCTCTTCATGGAGTACCATCATACAACAGGAAATCATACAACATAAACTGTAATCAAAAACCACAATAATGTCAGCTCAGAGGTCCCAAATCTGCGTTCAGTAGAGAAATGGCACTGGGAACAAATTAATGTCTGTATCTATTGGTTTTACCTGCAGGGAATCTGAAACGTGACTTAGAAGCTAACAACTGGAACTCAGGAAGAGCATGACGAGTTGCTGATAAAATCTATTCTGCCATTTTGGGACAAATCTACTGTACAGCTCTTGCTTTGTGAGGCACCTTTGATTTTACCACTGACCTTCAATATTTTGGTGACTGGTCCTTGGCAGTTAAATCCCCATACTCGTATATCATGGAATAGAATAAAACAGACTCGATGTATGATTTATTAAAAAAAGTTTCACAATGGTTTAATCAACATTGAATTTGACCATTTTGCAGAGACAGAAGGTTTTCTGTTGCCCGTTGATATCAGTGACCTGGGTAGGGGGAGGGTTGCACCTATAATCATGTCCTCTATCCATGACCTTAGTTTTTGTTATTTTCAAATGTAAGTGAGCACTGTCACACCAGGCAATAAAATTGTTTAGAACAGGACCATGCTCAATCTTTTCAAATTAAAAGACTGACAACAACTGAATCATCTGCAAGTTTTAAAAGCTGTCTGTTTGTGTGCTAGCTGTGACAGTTATCAATATAAAGGATAAATAGAGCGGACAGGGCACAACCCTGCGGTGACCCTGCAGAGGACAGTATATCATCTGAGTGTACCCCATTTACCTTCACTTTCTGATTTCTGTCTATTAAAAAATTAGGGATCAAACCAACTATGCTGAAATCTAAATCTTCTTAGCGGCTTATAAATTATAATGTGTGGTCGAACAGTGTTTAAGGTTGAAGAAAAATCAACAAATACAATTTTGGCATGTGTGTCACTACCTTCAAGGTGCTTCGGTGTCAGATTGAGCAGAGAGGCTGCAGGATCCTCTACCCCTCGTCTGGCCCTGCAAGCAAATTGTTTTGGGTCCAAGAGATTTTCTGTTTTGATAGGGAGCACAATTATCATTAATTTTTCAAAACATTTCATTAACGCTGAGGTCAAAGCAATTAGTCTAAGATCATTCAGAACCTTAGGGCAACTGCTTTTGACCACTGGTACAATAGCAGAGTTTTTCCAGATTTGGAGGAACTCTTTTTTGGCTCAGGGAGTGCCTAAAAATGTGATAAAATATTGCCCCAAGTTGTACAGTGATAAATTACCATTGAAGTAATATTAGAATATCCTGTGTTTTGGCATGCTAGAAAAATGGTGTATGTTGGTGTTGAGTAATCAAACTGCAATAGTAGCAATGCTGACTTTGCAGCCCCAAACTAAAACCAATTTCACATTGATTACATAGCACCAAGTCACAACACAAATGACTTCTGATAGTTAAAGCAGGTCTGGACCACACTCTTTAAAACGACTTCCAGAAACCCATCATTCCCCTATGAGCAAGCACGTCGAGACAGTGGAGGAAAACTGCTTTTTATGAGGCAGAAACCTTGAACAGATGCCAGCTCAATGTGGGCAGCCTTCTGTCTCAACAGTGTGGGGTAGAGAGAATGAAAGCAAGAGGGCGATAGAGAAGAAGGCGGGGGGACAGACACATATGATCGCTTACTTATCACAGTAGCGCTGACAGTTATATAGTAATATGTGGCATCCCAGCTCGGAGAAGCAACATAAGACCAGATGTAATTGGTATTTAGTAAAGCTATTTATTATGGAAGCCTCCAAAAGAAAGTGCAGAGTTGCAATTATAAAGGAAAAAAGGGGCGGGTTGTCAGCTGTTCAAATCAAAGACTAAAATACAAAGAGAGTCCTCATAAGAATGATCCACTACCTGGGTACCTGCAGGTAGGACAAAAGGGAAGGACCCTGGTTCGACTCAAACAAGGGGACCTTTCTGTGTGGAGTTTCTATGACCTCCCCGTGTCTGGGTGGGTTTCCTTCAGGTTATCCAGTTTCCTCCCACAGTCTAAAAACAGGCAGCAGGTCAATTGGAAAAAAAATAGAAAAATGCCCCGAATAAGGGAACGGTTGTCTGTTTGTATATGTGACCCTGCGATTGACTGGCGACCGGGTCCAGGGTGTCCCCTGCCTCTCTCCCGATGACAGCTGGGATAGGCTCCAGCATCCCCCACGACCCTGAGTGCAGGATGAGACGCAGTCGATGGATGGATGGATGGATGGATGGATGAGTTTGCAACCCCAACATTCACACAGTATTTGGCCTTAGCCACCCACATAGTGAGCCGCAGCGTTCCCCCTTGGCGTGCTGCACATCAGTCACCCCCTTGAACGGTAATGTCCGGCTTTAAAGAAGTCAGCACAGGGTGACTGGCAGCAGTTGCTTAACTTCAGGTTTTCTAACTGAAAACACAGAACACCTGCATGGCAATTTGAAACTCACAGAATGGGGGGGGGGGGCGCTGTCCGTAATATAATTGAAATTATACAATACGAGCTTTAATATTTATAAAGTAAAATAACAACTGTGGATGCCTGGCAAGACCGCTGCAGTAGTTCAAGCCAGGCCCCCTGGGAACCTGCAAAATGAGAGAGTCCAGGGACTCAGGCGAAGACATGAGGTTACTATCATGCATTAATGAAGTGACATGACAAGATATGAAGAGTGGGTGGAACGAAACAAATGCATCAAGGGTATTTCCCTCAGCAGTGTAAGCCTCAAAAATTAGCTTTTGAAAATAAGGGTCCCCAAATGGAAGGATTTAAGCCTATTCTTAAACAAAGAGGGTTTCCATTGTATATAAACACATTTTAATCACTCTTTAATATGCTATGCTTGATAGTGTCAATTTGTTTTTTAAACTGAGAGAATGGATTTCAGAAAAACATTTATTTAAACAATATCAATACTTCAAACTCCGCAGTGGGAAAACACAGTAATACCGCAGTGGGAGAACACATGAATAGTATTCAGTTAATGCCCAGCAGGGTGAATCATTTGTATGCAGTAGGAGTCAGTGCGCAGGTGGAAACCTCATCCTGCAGGAGTGTAAGGTCAGTGAACGCCTCCTGAAGCAGAAAGGCAGCCGATCAATATGGAAAAGCTATAAAGGTCTTTTTTTTTCCCTCGATATCAAAATGTTTGATTTTTTAATGGGTTTGACCATTTGTGAGGATCATTTTTCTAAAGTTAGAGGCAATGTAAGGATCCATCATTTCAGTGTTTTCATCAAATAATCGATTTATATTCCTCTAAATGCCACACAATATATTTTTGTCAAGAAGTTGTTCTGGTTAGGTTAAGTTAAGGTCTTTTTAGAAATATTTTATTCTTTAAAACATGACGGCAGGATACAACTACACTGGGCTAATTCTGCATTGCTAGTATTAGTAATAATTAAGGTCCAACATGGAGATTTTTAGAGACAGCAAAAGTCTGGAATCAACATTGAGTGCAAGTTTCAACATTTATTTTGGCTAAAAAAAGAAACATTTCACTTACAAAAGACGGAAAATAACAACTGATGCCGAGATGATCGACTGACATTCACATTGTCACTCCGTTTCATTCGCACCAAAAAGCTTCACAGTTTGAGCGAAGAATCTGTTGTCCTTCCTGTCTGATGCAGATTTACTCCCAGATCAGGCAACCATCTAACACCAATGGAAAATAAAAAATAAATACTAATTCAGTGTGAAAAGATACAGACCCAGCCTGTTGTACAGCTCTAGATGTAGTAATGCCGACCACCTCGGTCAAGTTTACGACCTCATTCGGAAAGAGACAGAGGATCCAAGTGAAATAACCAGATTCAACACAGAGTCTTCCGTTCTGATTCATCCTCCCAAATCCTGTTTGATCCAGGCTGCTCTTAGTCATTGATGCTCCCTGGTTGACCCTCGTAGAGGAGGAAAGGTGCCTCCATGTGCAAAATAAATCCACTTTTACTATACCGAGTCTAAAAACTGAAACGGCAACACATTCTGCATCTGCTACCATCCTTCATTCCTAGATTCTATTAACACCAGTCATATCCTGGCCACGTCAGAAGATGTTCTAACACACAGATGACTAACTATACCACTTTTTTTCCCCCCTGCGGATGAAAACTCATCTGTTATCAACAAGCAATACGCTGAACCATTGATGTCCTCAAGTCATATCACATTCAACTGCTTAGCGTCAACGTAAACTTTACAGAGGAATATTTCATATTTTGAACCCACAATCAGTTTGTTACATACTACAGCCGCGTAAAGAAAATGAAAACTAGATCAGCACAAAGTTATCCTATACCAATCAATGTTTCATACAGTTTGTGATTAGCATTGTAATATTATGATATACCAAGAACTATATCTTGTCTTCAGAATTATCCTTTCTTGATGTGTCGTACTTGTTCCTATTCTCACTTGAGAGCGATATAATGTTGTGATGCATGACCGGTTACAGATGGATTAACTATTAGAACCAAACCAGGTGTTAAAAGTTACATGTTATTTCTGCTTTATGTAAGCACCTTTGGCTTTAAACAGCTGGATTTTAAATTCTTAGCTGTTCCCCCACTGCATACTGACTTGATTATTGCCCCACTAACAGCTATGTTTTACACAGTTTTTAATGGAAAACACTGAGTTAAATACCTTAATACAGAATATATTTGGTTAGTATAGAGAAAGCAAACAGATTTGGGGTGATTTCAATATGTAATTCCGTGTCGTCTGGACACCCTGGTATAGATCAGTGGCGTGGCGGACCATTTGCTGATGATTATCAGGACAACTGGGGCCGCTTGGGTCCATTGACAGTTGGTTTTTTTCCGCGTTTTGGAGGTGATTTTCTTTCCTAATTTAATTTAGTGATGTAACTGTCTGCCTCCCTCGAAAGAGTTTAGCTCTGTCAATAATGAACCTCAGGGCTAATCGATGAGCCAAGCTGTGGATACGGCTGTGTCTTGGACTCTGGGGCAAATCTGTAGCCCTGTTAGAGTGATAAGATATCCTGGGAGCTACTGCGACTTCATCTCACACAGTCATGAAACCCATCTGTAAGGATTCATATAATCATTACCGCCATCTCTTTTAATATCTAACGGAAATGTCGCTGGGAGACAGTTCATTAAATGCGTAACTGCTACTCACTTGGCTCAATGCCTGCATTAATATATTTAGAATTGTTTCGCTTGAAATTGCCTCGCCCTACATCATAACTGAACTCCGCAGTGGAGTTCCATGTAAAGGCAGCGAGGACACAGAACATCATGTCGAGCCAGCTACTTGTTTCATTGCGTACAGCGGCAGGAAACAGTTATGAGTCTCTAATAGTTCTAGCCATTGGCGTGTTAACAGGAGCTGCATCGCGGACGAATGCTGAGCTTGGCGTCACTGGGTTGACAAGTCTTAGCTGTGGTGGGGCACTGTGACCTTTGACCCTTTTCCTTCAGATCTCAAAGAAGCACACAACAGTTACGAGTCTGACTCTGTTCAGTCTCTTTGAGCATGACAATAAACCGGAAGTCCCACTTAAGCTTCCAGTCACAATTAAATAGAAAAATAAATAAGGAGGTCACAAAAGATACAGGTTGCACTTCTCTGTTTCCTGCTGAGATGACAAGTCGCTTATCATTGCCTTCATCAGTCCAAATCTAGATTCTTGTAACAAGAAAACTCAAGTCACTGATGATCAGCTGCAGATTTGCCCTTGGGTCTCAACCACTGACAGAATCAGAATACAGAATTTCCAGGTCCAGCTTATAAATGATTTAGATGAACTCTAGCATTTTCAGACCTGTTTTCCACCAAATGTATTGATCTTATTCTATTCTTTCATTTTTTTCTTCATAATCTTTGAAGTGGATCTGGTAATTATTGCAGCAAACTTTATCACACACCCAATGCGGTACAATGTTTTTGTGTGTTGTTTGTTACATGTAGAGCAGATATTTGAAAATTTAGATCCAAAGAGGATGGAAACAGGTAGAAAAATACAGAAATGCCACTTATAGCAACAGAATTGAATCTGTGACAATCTGACCGACAGCAAAACATCGCCTGAATGCTGACCTCCTCGTCTGACTGACCTCACTGCCTACCTCCAGCCATCTGACCAATCAGGTATTAGCAAAGAAGCACATGTCCTTTCTGAGGTGAATCTGCAGGCCGCTGGCGCTGGTGAAGCTTTTATTGCACTGGGCACAGCGGTACGGCTTCTCCCCCGAATGCGTGCGTTTATGCTTCTTCATGGTGTCGCCGTCGCTGAATGTGCGGCAGCAGAACGGGCAGCTATACGGCCGCTCGCCAGTGTGGATGCGCAGGTGGCGTCGCAGATTTCCTCTCTGGCTGAAACTCTTGGAGCAGTAGGTGCAGCGGTGCGGCCGCTCGCCCGTGTGGGTTCGCAGGTGGCGCCGCAGGTCGGCCGACTGTGCGAAGGACTTACAGCACCACTCGCAGGCATATGTCTTGCGCTTCTGCTCCAGGTGGAGGCGAAGAGTTGCGGCCTGGCTGAAGGCCTCCCCACAGCGTGGGCACCGGTGCACCAGCTCCGGGACATAAACAACCACCCTGCTGTCAGCTGGAAGTGTTTCCTTCCTGTGGCCTTCGTGTTGCGCGGCCGTCAGGTTGGTGTGCGACTCGTCTGGTGAAACCGCCAGAGACTCGGTGTGACTTTCAGGCACTGTTACTTTGAATTCAGCAGGTTCTGTCTTGATTGGTATGGGAGTCGGTGCCCGTGGCTCCTCTCGCAGCGCCGGTATGTCCACGTGGACCAGTGGGGCTGCAGTAAGCGGGGCTGCTGTTGGAGTGCCAACAGTGGAGAGAGGTGGAGGCGAAGTTTTACTGACTTCCTGGGGATGGTCTGACCTCAGTGCCAACTTGGTGGGCTTCTCATCAGCCGGCAGCGGAGTCTCACTGTGGACCGACAGCAGCTGCACTGTCAGCACCTGCTCGTGTGTGGGCTTGGTGGTTTTCGATGACGGCGGTCTGGTCTGGTTCAGGGTGGAGTCCGGCTCCTCAGGGTCACCGCGCTGCTGTTGCTCAGAAGCTGCAAAACTGAGAGCGGAACGGGACGACCCTGAAAGCAGACGAGCCACAAACATCATCATGAACCATAATATAGTCAAAAAGTAACATCATACCAAATTAAGTTGTGACTTAAATACAATATTTAAGTAACATCCTCTAGTCTTCTACCCTATTCACAAATACAGGCAACTCTGATGTGAAAATGTAATAGAGAGAATTCATTATTCTAACTGATCAAATTATCATTTGAAACTCTTGGGGAACTGAAGGTGCTGTTGGTGAAGCTGTTTAACTCTTCTCATGCGTTTGAAGCAGGTTCTGATAATTAAATAGGTTGATGATTCTCATCATAATAATAATAAAAAATAAATTAACTGTTTAGGAGGCATTACACTATCACAGACATCAAGTAAAATGATTAATAATGCCAGTTAATAAAGTAATTTGCCCAAACATTTCCTTAAAAAGGAGAACAGAGCTGTCCAAGTTTTATCCCCAAATCCTCTAAACTGAATATAAACATACAATAAATAGTGTCACAATGAAAGTAAACACAGTGAAGACATATAAGACAGTTATCTAAGTCAATAACTAGTGTCTGATATTGGGATACAGACAGCTGATCACAAAAACAACGCCTGTCTTTGCTGTCAAAAGGCAACACCGTTTCAAGGTGAAAGAAAGCTAAATAACAGTAAATTTGGTACCAGAAGTCGCATTTGTCAATAAATTCTGACTAAATAGTTAATTTTAAGGTGCCGAATTTAGAGGTTGGTGTTAAACATCACAGGACATATAGAAATGCTCAATCTTATCACGGTTTAACCTGTTATCCTTTTGACTAATTTAAGTGGCCTTAATACGAGTGCGGTTTGGAACATGTTATCGAAGAGCTAGCCGGCTAGCTGGACACTCACTCAGCCACTCCGTCTCGGCCTCCAGCAGCAGGATGTCCCGCAGCTGCCGCCGCAGGCTCTCGTTCTCCCGCTTGGCTCTGGCGGTTTCTTCCCGGTACTCGGTCACCGTGTCCTCAACCACCCCTAGGATCTCCTTCACCACTGCCGTCAGCCGCTCCGTCAGATATGCATTCAGCAGCTGCAGTTTGGTCATTTTGAAGCGCAGACAGCCGTGGCGGCATCCACACCGGAAACAGAGCGAGACAACAACAATCCAAACCGGAAGTTGCTCTACTCCGTTCTTTCAAAATATACGCGTTTTCTAAATGAAAATACAGACTAGATATTTCACACGAAGCGCCAGAGTCTTTCGTATTTCATGAAGTATACAAACAGTTCATTCATGTGTACATTTTTTTCATAATTGCTTGAAAATCAGCTGAAAAGGTAATCCCATTTTGTGGTACAGCATAATACACATATAATACACATGACAAGTCATTTTTGGAAAACACAGAGTGATGCTGAAAGAAACAAGCAAAAATATTTTACAGAAATATAAAATAACAGCTTATTTTTAGTATAAAAAAAATTCACACAACACAAGGTAGACAACACATATCGGTATATTGATATGTATTAAAAATATAAGTTTGATAAAAGTTTGTACAGCATGTCGTTAAAATTATAGTTTAGTCACCAGCCTTATAGTTACATTGTATCATATACTTGATTGGTATATCCAATCACATGGAATGATGGAGCTGTATACATTGTATAAGAATATGTTTCCTATTAAACTGGACTTCATGCAATGCATATGTGTGCCCCATTATTGTGCATTCAGTACTCAAATAATTCCAATTCAAATAATATATAATACACTTCATAATTCGAATAATACACAGGTTCATATATAAATGTTTTTATGCTAAATATGCACAAAGGTCACTGTGCCGCTGCCATTTATAAATATACCTTGTCAAGAAATACTATTGGGAATACCATCATGTCTGTCAATTGCTTGATAGTTATTCATGCAAGCTATTCAAATTGACATTTTTGATTTAAACTTGAATGTGGAGACAAAAATGTGCGATGGCCTAATGGTCGCACTACCGTACATGAACACATTATGTTTTAATGCATACAATACTGAGCTATTTCAATAATAGACAGATTTTTATTATTCGATTTTTTTATTTTCAGCCTGTCTGGTGCTATGATTGAACCAGTGACCTGCCTGGCAGAGCTCCTGCATGGTTTTCTTAATGAAAAATAATATCGGATCGGTGCAGCGTCTGCAGCGATTCGGACTCTGTACCGGTCTGTCGTGGTGAAGAGGGAGCTGAGCCGGAAGGCGAAGCTCTCAATTTACCAGTCGATCTAGGTTCCTACCCTCACCTATGGTCACAAGCTGTGGGTAGTGACCGAAAGAACGAGATCGTGGATACAAGCTGCCGAAATGAGTTTTCTCCGCAGGGCGGCCGGACTCTCCCTTAGAGATAGGGTGAGAAGTTCGGCCATCCGGGTGGAACTCGGAGTAGAGCCGCTGCTCCTCCGCATAGAGAGGAGTCCGATGAGGTGGCTCGGGCATTTGGTCAGGATGCCTCCTGGACGCCTCCCGGGGCAGGTATTGTCCATCTGGGAGGAGGCCATGGGAAAGACCAGGACACGCTGGAGAGACTATGTCTCTAGGCTGGCCTGGGAGCACCTTAGTGTCCCCCCAGAGGAGCTGGACCATGTGGCTGGGGACAGGAAAGTCTGGGCCTCCCTGCTCCAGCTGCTAACCCCGCGACCCGATCACGGATAAGCAGAAGAAGAGATGGATGGACGGATGGAAAATAATATTTTCTGCCTGCCGTCATGCATTAATCTCAATATGTTGGATTCATATTCAGGTGTATTCGAAGATATAAATGTTTAAAAACTCAGAAGAAAGCTATGAAAAGGTTAGAAAATGTCAAAACAAAAACAAAAAATCACGACCTCCTGCAGTAACTCCACGACCCCCTGTTGAAGAGCTCTGATTTAAAAATATTGTGGCGCAGAGACAGTATCGATCGTGTTTTTAATTCACTTATTTTGAAAATACGCACCGGATATTTTGATACTTTCCACGACGGAGTTGGTGTGTTAGACTCTAAAATGTCCACTAGAGGACAGCAAATCCAGTTGATCAACTTGGTGATCCGTAAAATAAATTATCTACAAAATCTACACTGTGAAATTCGATTTAGTTGTAAAATGGTAAATATAACCGAATGAAGAATTGGTTCGATGTCAAAGCTGGAAACATGAAAGTTTGTTGCTAATCAAAAAATTTCACATTTTTAAGGTTCTGTTTTTTTTTTCTTTTCTAAATTTAAGGTTAGTTCTCTCTCTTCACTTCCAGATGCTTTTTATCACATGCCACACTCACGATCCAGAGTCAAAATGTAGCCAGATACCTTTTTCAGGTGGCCAACAGAAACCGCGAAAAAAGGCTTCTTTGTATGACAAAAACAGTTTTGTTTTTTTCTTTACAAATATTACATGGTGTGAGGAGAAAATGAAGCATAATAAAGTTTCCCATTCAATCTTATATGATATTTTGAAAATGTTATTTTGCAAAATACAATTTAATTCCTCATATTTAATGTCAAATGTTACATTTCTGGTTGTCAGATGTTGATGGTGGATTAAAAATGATGCTGGGATTTTCAATGAGTTTTTCCATTTTAAAAAGCCTTTGAGATGCACCGACACAATAAAAGTTGCATATTTTAGGGAATACCAATGCTTGTGTAGTGAAATAACAACTACACTCCTTTTGTGTTTGTTAAATTACCATCTGCAACACCTTGATAAGAATCACGTTGAATTAATATTATAAACTTTACACAGACTTAAAATGGAAATAATGTAAATGTTATCAAGTGACTGAATTTTCCATGGAACTTTGAAACTTTAATGTGATTAAGGAAATAAAACATGTGATCAACTTCGTTTTCATGGTTCCCATTCAAAATAAATCCTACATTTTTGGCTCAAAAAAGCGAATCCTTTTTTCTGTTTGTTCATATCAAATCTTTGTAAACTTATTTTGCCGATTTTCTACGATGCTCATAGGATAATGCTCTTTAGAAAAGAAGTTTAATTCAACAAACCAAAACCCCGACGGCAACAGTTGCACTGAGGGTGCACCCATTATGACTGGTGGAGGTTCGTGTAACACAACAGCAACAACATTGTACAGCTCATTGTACATGAGGGAGTTCTCTAACCCTGATCCATGAGAGGCTCCAAAAAGTCCTTGGACGGATTCTCGGGCTCCCCCGGCCAGTCTTCCCACCACACGCTACATAGCCCCCACCTAGCAGGTTAGCTGTCCTCAGCAGCTTTAGCGTCCACAACAAAATCCTTAAAGTGGGGTGGGATCCTGCGGTTTTGACGAGTTCGATTTAGTGCCTTCCGAGCAGTCTCGGAAGGGGGGGGGCGGCTTCTGGTGGCCAGTATGCAGTCTCGCCCTCTGGTTGGGGTTGGTACGGAGCCAGTCTGTCTCGGTGCAGGGTCACCGTGCGACTCCTTTCCACTAGTCTGACTCTGTAACAACCAGTTTCCTTGGGTCGGTACCAGGCTCAATCCAGTGGCTCGTCTGTTTGGGGGAGAGGCACTTTTTTCTCCGGGCTGTCAACCCACACCCGTGCCCCGGGAGCCAGATCCTCCCCATGACACGTAATGTTGGTGGCCTCACATTCCATGGGAGCGTGCGAATCGTAGCTTGCGGGATACCGGGAGCTGGAGGCAGTTCTGGTTGCCTGCAGTGGTCTTCCAACGGCGGTGGAGGAGGCAAGGCTCCAATCACCTGAGTTGAGGTGTGCGACTGTCCTTCCTCAACAGCAGGGTGGAGTGTGGTAGCTTCAGAACCCTGGAAGAGTGTTTCCCCAGAAACATCAACCATAGCCCTCAATTCCAAGTTCAGGCCAATGATGCAGGGTTACTGAATCCCTACAAGACACAATTTATGGTCTACACAGCGGGAGGCAACAGTCAATTGAGGGATCCTTTCCCCTAGCATTTCCACGTGCTCCCCACTAGCCATGGTGACACTGAGGCTGGTGTCTTTCCAGCCCCCGTGTTCCGGGGCAGTGGTTCCAGGAAGGACGGATAAGCGAGATGGCGGACCCCGTGTCCACCACAGCTCGGCATGGGGCGCCATCAATGCCGCAATCTACATACAATCCTGGGGCTTGGCCAATACGACCCAGCCGTGGTTGTGGCGTCCTCGAAGGATTGTGGACTCAGGTGGCAAACCTCCCTTTGTGCCACCTAGTAGAGCTGGGCTCTTTGGGGCTGGCGCCGGGCAGTAGCCTGCAACATGGCCTGGCTCCCCGCACCGAAAGCACTCCTCTGGTAGGGGTTGGACGGCTGTCCTCGCAGTTGATCTAACACTGCCCATACCGAAGGTCAGTTCCCTTGCGTCCAGAGTGTTCTCCAACTGTTCCGCTTCCCCAACAGCCTCCTCCAAGGTTGTGGGGGCAAACAAGGAGAGATGCTCCTGAGGACGAAGAGGTTGGAACCCCCGGATAAGGCGTGGAGGGCCAGCTCATCCGGTCCAACAGTGTCAAACATAGGGTATCCTTGCCGGGATGAGTCCTTAGATCTGCTGCATAAGGCCTCCCCCTTTCTCCTCTGGCGGTTGGAGAACTGGTTCCGAGCATCGCCAGAGAAGAATTGGCAACCAAACCGTTGGTGCAGGGCCCTCTCAATGGCCATGAAACTGAACAATTCCTGTGGCTGGCGGTTAGTTAGAATTTGACGGGCCTTACCCTCCAGGACCAGGGCAACCTGGGTCGCTGTTTCCTCAGGGCACCACTCATTGAGTTGTGCCACCATCTGCACCTGGATGAGGTACGTCTGTGGGGGCTCCTCTCCGTTGTAGCGTGGCAGCTTCATCACGCCTCGCCTGTGGTGACCATACACTATGTGGGGGCTGCAGTCCCTGCCGTCCTGAAGGAAAGGGTTTGAGGAAAGGGTTGCTGCTTCCATACTCCTCAATGAAAGGGTTGCTGCTCCTGTAGTCCTCAAGGAGAGGGCCGTTCATCCCCGCGCCGCCGCCACCGATCCTTAGGTCGTCGCTATCTTCCAATCCGCCGCCGTTTCTCGTGCCGCCGCTGCCGATCACCAGGCCGGCGTCGATCATCCTTGGGAATTTTCGGGCCTCAATGCTCCACCTCAGCAGGGCCATTCTGAGTTCTTGCAGGAGCGTCTCATCCTCCATTTCTCCGATCATAGTTGTCATTTAGCGATCCCAATTCTGACAATAATGTGGAGAGCTGGGGTTTGGCTGAATGACAAACAGAATCAAGGATGTATTGCCTCACAGGATGATTCTCTGTAGAAAATGGTTTTATTCGACCACTCAACATAGGGAAAACCCAAGGGGAGCATTTCACGACGGGAAACACTGAGGGTGCACCCTGCATTATAACACCTAACGGTGCAGGTTAGTGTCACACAACAGCAACAACACTGTACAACTATTCACATGACGGAGTTCTTTCACCCAGAACCAGGAGAGGCTCCCAAAGAACCTTGTAGGCGCAAAGGACTCTGGGGCTCCCCCGGCCAGTCTTCCCACCAAACGCTACATTATTTTATTTGATTATTATTTATATTATTTATTTATTAGATGGCTATTTAAATAGAATATATTGTGTTAACATATAACACACTACCAGTATAAAACTTCAAATGAATATCCCATTCAAATTTCAGAGCAATGACAATGAAAATATACTCTTTAGATATATATATCTTTCAATGTTATTGTGGAGAAGCGCTATTTTATTCTTATTTTCACACGTGTAACATTGTGGGGTTTTGATCTTGATCCCTTCCCAACTAAATTCAATATTTAAATGATGGTTTGTGAATAAAATGCTACGTTTATTCAAACATGATGCCCTGTTTCAGTTTATATTCGCAGGATCTCAGTAAACATCAGGGATTTGCGCAAATTTATTCTATTGGGAAACAAACAGTGGTAGAGCCCAAATTATTCTCCAGTTTGTCTGAATAAATAAATTACAAGTTGTAAGAAGAGCAAAAACGTGATTAAGTTTATCTGTATGAATAAATAATTTTTAAAAATGGCGAAGGTGTATTTAAATATCTGCAATTTCCATCTGGGCCGCGAGAACGGAGCTGGTGCATTGTTGCAATCATGCTCAGTCAGCACAACCCGCACCTTGGAAATGAAAGAGGAGCATCAAGCTGGTCATCAAGCAACACAAAACCGGAAATTTTTAAACCATCCTTCAAAATAAAATCCTTTCCTTTCCAGCAGCAAGACTGCAAAATTATTCCATTGAGACAATGGGCTGAAGAGAAACTCATAATGTAAGGCACAAACTGAGGGGAAAAAAAAGTCCTTGTCCTTACAGGGGTTGCCTGAAAAAAAAATCAGTTCAGTTAAGTCTCAGCCCACTGTGCTGAAATCAAGGAATTGTAATTTTTATCATGAGAAAATAGACATCATGCAGACTCAAAAGCAGAGAATCATCCTGATTTCTGAGATTAGAAAAGATGAATTATTCTTATATTTACCTGGGATGGAAAGATCAGCCTTTTATCTACAGTTGAAGAATAAAACTAGCTTAGCAGGTAACACAGTATTTCAAAAAGGTGTTATTTTTAATTGTGTGCAAAATCAAGAGAAATTTGTGATATATATATACAATTCACTGTGTTGTATATTTCTTGGGTTGGAACCCAAGCCTGGGATGTAAAAATATAAATGTTCAAAGAATGTCAAAATGTAGATTATATAAAAGCACAAAGCAGTTTCAGCGTGTGAGCTTTGAGTGAAAAAAAGGGGCTTTTATTTTGAAGGTTGAAAAGGCAAATTCCGTATTTCCAGCAGCTAGACACTGATTGCACAAAAGTCAAACTCACTCACGCGCAAATACACACATGCACACACGCGCGCACGCACATAAACACACAGCGTAAAAGCACCCCTCCCTTCCCTCTCAGTCTTTGCAGAGAGCCTGGGCTACTGCATCGATGTTCTGCATCATCTGAACATCTCCCTCACAAACCCTGAGGAAAAAACTGACAGAGACTTTTCATTATTCCTCATTTGTCTGAGCTGGTCAATAAAAGAGGACTGTGAATCAAAATATTTCATTTTTTCTGCACCCACACAGCCCCCGAAGACCAGCGTGGGATTGTGTTTCGTCTTCCTCTGCAGACAGAATGAACTTCAGACTGCATCTTCCTGACGACTAGGACCCGGTGAGACATGTTTATTTCATGCAAACTGGAACAAGGTGTGATCTTTGTATTTCCCTGTTTACTTGGACCAGGTAAGCCTTGTTAAGATCATACAGACGAAGTGAGACATTTTTATTCCATACCGACAAGGACCAAGTCAGACTGGTTTATTTTAGCATTGACTTGGACCAGAAGAGATGTGTTTTATTGGAGACTGCATGAGAACTGTGTATTTATCATGAGCTACAACTGAATCGGGCCTATTTCCCTCATGTAGACCACATCTAAGTGAGACCTGTCAGATGTAATGTTCACTCAGACCAGATGAGACCTGTCCATTCAATGATGAAGAACAGCTGAAACCTTTTTATCTAATGTTGACCAGGATCAGGTGAGACCTGCCTATTTAAGACGGACTATGATTACTCTGAATAAGGCCTGTTTTTTTTTTTTTAATATAGACGAGTGCCGGGGGATACCTGTCTATTTAAGCCTGAAAGAATGATAGGAGAATTTAAGAGCCAAGAAAATGAGAAGGGAAACTGGCACCAAGACCTGCTATCAAAGCTTCATTCAGTGTCTAAGGTGGAGATCCTGAGAGCTTCCCTCGAGAGAAGTGCGAGACGGCCTCCCCTAGGTGGCGCCCCAACACATTTGATGCTGGGTGTGCGTCGGTTAAGATGAACGTTTAGCGACTTGTAAATATTCCGAATTTCACCTCTCTCACCCGAAGAGTATTGTCAATCGGGTAGTTTGACGAAGGCGTGATCTGACCAGCAGGGCGGGAAGTCTTCTGCACAGCCCTTTGGGGGAAAGCTGGTCCGCTGACCCCGAGGGGGGAAAGGAAAGACACAATTGCTGCTCAGTCAGGAAGATTGAAATTGATTGCTTAGAGGTGTGGGATGGAAACTATCGCTGTGAATGAAGGAGTTAACAGTCTTTGGGTTTTCCACGCTGCTTCGTTCTCAATCTGTCATTCTCCATGAGCTTCAGAACATCAAGCCGGCGATGGTACATATCTGACGTCGACTCCTGACAGACAGGAAAAATATGAGAATGGTTGTCACAGCGGTAAACCCGGCCAAACTTTGCAGAAAAAAATCCTCAGCACCATCTCCACCAATTGAATTATTTATTATTAAATTCATGGCCGACCCAGAGTTTTTGCTAAAAAGAAAATCCTTCAATAATTCAATGGGTATTTCAGAAAGCTCTTTCAGACATGTAGTACTGTCAAAGCACTGGAAATCTTTTAGGATTAGCTGTGTTCAGGACATGATGAAGAACGGGTCCTGTGGATCGGCTGTCGGGAGCTTCACTAACTACTGGATGCAGTGCAGTCATCCTGATTTCTGTCTTTCCATTTCCACATTTGCTCTTTGATGCATTTCAACGATGGGGGTGTACGTGCACGCTTGTGTGTGTGTGTGTGTGTGTGTGTGTGTGTGTTTGTGTGTGTGTGTGATAAAGTCGATGTGCATTGCTGTTAATTATGTATAATACATGGTAGCTGCCATGTTGTGCCCCAGTTTTTAAGCAGCGTTGGATCGCATGATGTCTTTTATTCTAGGTGGAGCGAGGAGGGGGTTTTCAGAGGGGAGTCCTGAAGGGCCCCAGCAGGGGGTCGTTCACTTCATTATGGCTTTGGTACTTTTTTTTATACAAGTCTTCAAAAACAAAACAATCTGACACAGCATCACTTGTATGACCCATTAATTCATATTTCATATGAACTGAAAATTTATGTCATTTTTCATGTTTGGCAACCAATCACTTCCTTTCTCTACTCTCTCCATTTCAATGTAACTTAAAGCTTGTTGAACAGCAACCATGACAGAAATACCAAATAATCCTTTTAATTTTTTTTCTTTTTTATAATTGTGAATTTTGATTCAGATTCTGCTGCTGGATCAGATTTCTTGTCTTCAAAGCTTGGGTTAATTTTTTTTTTTAAATTGTGACTTACCATCAATTTCTTGCAAATTTTTGGATTGTTGAATTTTCCTGTAATTTGAAATCTCAAATGAATTAGCTGATAATGGTAGCAGCTGGGAAAGCATGTGACAAAGTTGTTACCCCTGGTTTCATTCCGACAAAAGGCTTTTCTGTGTGGAGTTTGCGCGTTCTCCCCTTGTTTGTCCAAACCATCAGCTTCATTAGAGACCCTAAATTACCAGAATATGCGAATGGTTCTATGAGTGAATAATTGTAGCAACTTAAGAACAGGGTCTTTCAGGGTTAGAATATAAACTGTTTTGACCTGACGAGAACTGTTTAAAAACAACTGAGTCCCATCTTGAGTTTCCGTGTTTCACTGCCCTAAAATGGACACCCCGCGCCATGAAGATCAAGAAGGAACAAGACACCAGCTCAGCAGGTCAAGAGCTTGATTGACAGAAACGCAGAGCAGGTTTGCTGAAGCCAGAGCTCAGACAGAGTGTTTGGCTCACGTTAGTTCTCCGTTGGCTGATGTTTATCCTCAGATCGGTGGCATTGGCCTCAATGGAGGGACTAACGCTCCGCTTTTTTCATCTTGCAAGTCCCAAGTCCCTCCAGTCTCATCACATCAGGGTCACATCTGGCCCAAACTTTTTATTTCACGTGTTCCTTCATCTATAAGAGGGGAAAAAACACATGTTTCCGTGTCTCCACAGAGACAGGTTACTGGGAGATAAGTCTACGGAGGCTCTCTGTCATCTAGGTCCTGCTGCTTGTTTCTTACGGTTGTTATGGCGACTGGACTTCTCGTGCTTCCCGAAGACATTTTGCTTCTTATATGGGGGACATCCTCATCCCTGAGAAATGCAACGCCTTGAAGAAACGACACAAGCCTGGTTGCCATGACAACTGTAAACGACATTTAGACACGGGAAGATATGGGGTTAATCCGGGGTAATTTCACAGTAAAACAAGCAATCCGATCTGGCCCCGTCCCCCAATCCCACTCTGGCCTTCCATATCCCGAGCAGTACGTGCATGCGCACACACACACCCACACACACACACACACACACACACACACACACATGCACACACACTTAAAACCAGTTTGAAAATACATTCAAAAATATGAGCTTGTTGAGTCGATGTTATACTACTTTTCTGAATTAACTAATTAATGTACATTGGAGCTGAATGGAACAATTTTTTTAGTAGCCTGTTAGCAATTTACATAGATATTGTTTGTTAGATAGATTGAGTAGATTGGAGAAGGCAATGGGTAGTGAGGATAGACAGGCGGTAGGATGGTAGAATGGAGCTGGCTGAGAGTAGATATTTGCTTGGCAAGTATTCTGTTCAGAAGAAATTGTTTGTCAGTGCATCTTCCCTCCCCACAGCTCATCGATATTAAGCATTCGTGTCTTCTTTATGTTTCCTGGCCATCTAATACCGACTTCCCTCAAACCTGCTAAATTGCTTCAATATTCAAGCACTGCTGATCAACTAGGAAGCCTTAAATGGCCTCCAGACTTTTGCTGGCTGTCCTCTATGGTTTCATTGCAGCCAGCTAACCATTTTCCCAGGTTTATCTCAAAATGTAATTGGCAATATTGATGTCTTTGTCCCCTGAGATTGCTGTTTCATTTTTCTCACCCTTTTTTCTCCCAACTCATTCCTGGGTAGTCATAAACGAGAGCCAAACATTAAAATTAGGACGCTATAAATTTCCTACACCACTCTTCCCAAAATAGCAGAGTGTAGGAGACACTGGTACTTTTAAACTGTCTCTCATTATTTTTAATGCCCAAAATAATGATAAAAGTAACACAGGAAAGAAGATTCCTTGCCACTTCTCAGTGATGTATCAGTCCACTTATGCATGTGGAGAGCTAGAACACATAAAATTCACTAAGACTTTTTGTCCATTGCTCATTAATAATTCGGGCGTCAACTGTCATTGACACATATAAAAGAGCTGACGCACATGGACAAACACACAATCTCCCTGTGACACATGCGTCTAGCTTGCTACTGACACTGCAGTCTCCCAGTCCATTTGTTTCAATGAACCATGATGAATGAACTGCGTGGCCATAAATATAGCCCCCTTGATTTTTCTTATGTCACTGTCTTTCATTTAGCTATCCATCCATCTATCTAACAATCCTCTCACCCAATTCTCCCCTGCAGTAATTAATCCATAAGTGCTATAAGTCAGCTGTTAGATAGCAAAGGGGGATGGCGCAAAGGTGAAAATCTTATGGGACAGGAGATACAGAGAGACTCAGAAGTTCAAATTGATAGCCTAGGAAATTAAAGATGATTTAAGATGTCATTTCGGGGTGAAGGTTTCATTGGCACTGTTCTCTCTTCTCAACCAGAAACAGCCTAGCTTTTACACTTGTGTATTTTAAGTATATGCTAATAAATGGGAGCATGCTTCCAATGAGGGAGAAGAGGAACACACACACTTACATGCACTATTCATTTTGATTATTTAGTCTTTTCCTGTCAAGGGTATCCTATCCCTTGCTACATTAAGATTTCGTTTGTTGCATCAAGAATGATGGAAAGGTCATCTTTGATTTGTTTAGCAATAACAGCAGCCGCGTCAAAGCTTCTCTCTCCTGTTGACGTTTTCATTGTAATTTGCAACTGAATGGATGTTTAGAGGAAGGTATTTGGTTGAAAGGACCACATAGGACCACATATAAAGCAAGAGCCCTGTCTATAAACACAAACCATAATACTTGCATTTCAAAGTGTGTGTTGAAATATGTATTTGGGATGTTTTTTAAAAACACTTGGGTGCAGCAGTACTTTTACTTATTAGCGTCACCCATAGTAGGAGGAGGCAATGAGGCCCGAGATAATATTATATGTCCTCAATAATATTATAGGCAGGTCAACTGTTAATCCAAATGCTCCAATTCTAAGATCTGCCTCTTTTATACACAGGTAACCAATAAGGTAGAGCTGGATCCCAGGAAGTTTGTTGATTGGATGCGTCTAGAGCCTCAGTCCATGGTTTGGCTTCCTGTCCTGCACAGAGTAGCTGCTGCAGAGACAGCGAAGCATCAGGCCAAGTGTAATATCTGTAAGGAGTGTCCTATTGTTGGTTTCAGGTAAGTGCAAACACAAGATCACATTTATCATTTAAATCAGAAATGACATAAAATGCATTGTTCATAATGTAGCAAGTCAAACACACTGGCAAATACATCCACACTTCTGTTCTGTATTGCTGTCTCCTTGTTGGACCATAAAGGGCAGATGTGCTCTGGAGGGCAGGCATTTATCTAAATGTCAGCAGCTGATATACCACTGACTAAATACCATCTGGAGGTTTGGCAATGAAACACAAACACTCAAAAATACAACAGAATTGCTTATATTGACCACAGCAAAAGTTCTCCAAGTGCAGCTAGAATACAATCCATAACAGACTGCCCTCTGATACTCAAAGACACACAAAGTCACTAATTGACATGGATCCGCATGGATACAGCCTTCATGTATATGGGTCTGAGTCATTTTCAAACACAGTATATAGAAAGAAAAATAAGTGGTGGAAACATTGCTGTCTACAGTGAAACCCTCCGTCAATATGCAGTCATCTTATCAATTTTTATTCATTGACAAGTCTGGCTGGAAACAGGTTCATTTGTGGTTCAAGGAAAATGTGACATCATTCAAAGTAAAGGAGGGTCCTGGGACTGTCCTCTTTAGATCTCCTGCATTCCATGCAAAAGGAAAAAAATACAGTCAGACATTTGATTAAGCACATTCATCCAAGTTCTGTCACTGATCGATGATGCGGGGAGATATCAGGGAAGGGGAAGGGGAAGAGGAAAGAAATCGCACAGCAAGCACTTTGTGTGATCCTTAGACCTAATGCAGCTCATTAGATGAGTACAAGGTCATGGTTTTGGTTGTTGCAGTATGTTTTGAAATTGTCGGCTCAAAAGGCATGATATGTAGACTACAACAGAATTTATTGAATTTATTTTCGTCACAATAGATCTATGGAAAACTGGAAAATATGTATGTAAACGAATTCACTGAATGTCTGTGCACATTTCTGTGGACACATATTCACAATTGAATTGATATTACATTCATACTTACATATTTAAAGGAATCTGATACAGGTACTTGTGGTGTTTTATGCTTAGTTGGATTACTATTTATTCAATCAACAGTACTATTTCTGTAATCTAATCTTTTTTTTTAAGATTAATCACTCAGAAATCTGTCCATATTTTTGGGAAGTGATTAATAGGTCACAGCCCTAAGAAACTGATTATCAGTTTGAGGGAGTGGACAAAAGGTGAAACTTTTTCGGCTGGGGACCGCATTTTAATTAATTTTGTGTCACTACGACTTAAGGAGGTAGATTTTGTTGCCCTATTTATTTGTATGTATCTCCATCAGCTGGACCATGAATCAATATGTTCAGGTTCTTTATTTTTTTTGCTTAGTTGACAGGTGAAGGAGAAACAGAAGGACTCTATTAAATTTCTAGGTGGATCAGAACCAGGGATGGATCAAGGAGTTTTGCCCCGTCTTTACCCTTATCAAATGAAACCTCCCTGAAAGTTTATGTACACGTTTTATGAAAAGCATGCTTATATATTTACACTGAAAACCTTCATGGAGCTTCGTGCTTTCCGAGTGCAAATCTAGTGTCTGCTTTGTCTACTTCTGCTAACATTGATGCTTTTTATTACCCTAAGTTATGTTTTGTTTCCTCACATTTTTATTAGATCCATGCTTCTTGCTCATTGATGTAAAGCTGTATACACAAATGTTACAACCAGAGTTATTCTTGGATAAACTCATGAAGAGGTGGCTCAACACAATTAACACCACATCCTCTGAGTAATATGTTACGGGATAGTACATAATGGCAAATTTGAGTCAGTGATATATGACGTTCTTTCGCGGCCCATCAGTCGGCTAACCTTGTAATCCCCAAGAGAGGAGAGAAAGACAAAAGACCTAAGACACAACATCTGAATGGCTCCTATCTCTTTTTAGCTGTTAAATGGCTTTCTGGCTGCAGCTGTTGTGGACAATTTTTGCTGACAGCTGTTGTCACATTGTGGTGTTTTGGTAGAACTCCAAACGTCTGTCACGGTGTCGGCAATAGTGACAAGGGTTTGAATGTGTGGGCTTGGATGAATTTGTGCATACGGGGGATTATGCGATGGAATGACAGTGAATATGGACAGCTCTCCAGGAGGCCTTGGGATGAGTCATGCTATAATGCTACGTACATGCACACTATTGCACACAGTAAACACAGCGAAACGTATACACACCACTTTCCGGCTCAACTCTTCTTTTTGTTCATCTCCCTTTTCTCCTCTTCAGGTATCGCAGTCTGAAGCATTTTAACTATGATGTGTGTCAGAGCTGCTTCTTCTCTGGGCGCACTGCCAAGGGCCACAAGCTCAACTACCCCATGGTGGAGTATTGCACACCGGTGAGGGGGATAACACACATACACACACAAAACAACCACATGTTGTTCAGCAGCTTATCTTCCACGCACAATTTCACTCTGCTCATCAGTTGATACTGAAAGCACACACAGTCATTATTTATTCCCTTTTTTTCAGTTGTCTTTCATGAATGTTGTTGAACCAGATTCACTCTTATCATCACCCCCTTCTTTATCTTTTGTGGGATCTGTGTCATCTGTGTCTTCCAAACCAACATGATACGTAGAGCAGCTACCTTAGCAATTAAAAAAGGTAAATAGAAATAATATTTTATGTAAATTTGGTTTGAGATCAATAATTCAGCTTATAGACAAGGATCAGTTGATTGCAATGCATGCAATTGCCACCAGAAATTCAAATACATTAATTTCCATCAGGTATACACATTAGTATAAATTAGAGGTTATTTCCTCAAAAGTGGTCTTTGCGTTTGTATAAAACATTGTTAAAACAGGCTTTGCCAGCCTTGCAAGACTTGTAACACATGATGGGGTTGGTAATAAGATCTAGCCAGCAATTAATGTTCCACTTTGAGCAGATATGAGGAGACCGAGGTAAGGATGGTGACGCACTTCACAATCTCACCGAAAACTTGGGTTTTCTCCATTCTGACCTCTGTGACTGAGTTGCCAACATGCAACGATTGAATATAACTTGTGGAAAATGTACTAAATGTACTCTGTGAATTTACTTATGACCTATAACCAAAGGAAAAGATGTTCATTACAAGATCTCATAGTGATCCAGGGTCTAAACAGATACACAACAATTGAAGGGATTAATTATTATGATTTTCTGTTACATATGTATCTCAGCATTAATAGTCGGTGTAAGCATCTCCAGCTTGTCGTGGAGTAAATTTGGTGTTTTACAACTATATCTCATGTGTGTGAATATTTGAATGTCTCTATTAGTGACTCAATGATCATCTGGCCTCCAGTCCAAGGTGTACCCTACCTCTTGCTCAGTGAAAGCTGGAAGTGGCTCCGTCCCCACTGGGTCCCTGAGTGCAGAATAAGTGGCATAAATGATGTCACTTATTAATAAATCAATGTATTTAATCCTTTTTTTTTTGCAATTATTCAAAACACATGATTTATGAAGATGAAATTCAACTGTAAGAACCATTCTAAACAAGGACATACAGAATTGTTTTTATTGAAGCTTCTATCTCTCGACTTAAAAAGTAGGCTATAAGATACTTACTCGACTAAAATATTTACTTGTGCGTCAGAGGTCAATCATCAGACTGCCTCAGTTTTATTATCGGTGAGATTCCCTAGATGCCAGACTCTGGTGTGACTTTCCCAAGGGTGTTTTTGTTTGTAGAGGGAACATGTTGTAGAGGCAGCAGTGATCAAGCTCTTTGCCTTGGACCTGATACATTTAGCATATATGGGGGAGACAAACTGAAGGTTATAGCCAGTGTATTTGATGCTGCACCGCTGTTAAATCACGCCACTAATTTGAAATATCCCCTGACAAGTCTGGATGTGTTTCAGAACCATACCAGCCTATGAAGGTCAGGACGTTCCAGTTGTAGCTCCCTTGGAACAACAAAGTTGTGAAGCCAGTGAAGCTTTCAGATTGGGGGCATAAGTGTTTGCCTTTTGATGCTGCAAAATAATGAAAGATGATTGATACACCTTTAAATTTACACAAACTTATTTTTATCTCAATTAGAAGACTGACCTGAGTTCACTTCCATTCAATTTAATTTAACATTAGCTATAATAACGTCATGCTACTTTTTTTCTTTCTTAATATTTGAATCCCTTCATACAAACTAACTAGCTATGTTTTTTTTGTTTGATTTATATTATGAATCGAACAAAAAAAAAATTCTCTGAATAGCGCACGAAAAATAGAGTAAAAGTATTTTTGGGTTATAAAAAATGCAACAAATTTTTTATTAGTGATTCTTTTTATTAAGAGTTACGTTTTTAAAGATAATAATATCTTTTTAAACCAAAAAATAAAAATTCACATTTTTGGAGCCCACTGTAAATACCAATTTTTTGAATTTGACAAAAGGGTTTGGTGAATGCACATATGAAACTGGTGGGGTTCATTACCTCCAGCAAAATTAAGAACCACTGGTTTAATAGGAGAGTAGCTACTATTTTTGCGCAAATGAGAGGAGAGCTGCCTGATACTAGCCTCGGGAAAAGAATTTTTATCTAAACAGTATCTGACATCCTAACCTTAAAATCCTACTTCTGTTCAAATTTCAATATACATGATTAAAATATGAAATATAGGGCTCACTGCTGTCTTGCTTAATTATATCTGTCTCCTATGTCTGTATGTCCATTTGAGCTGAAAAGCCAGATGTCTTTTTATGATGCAGAAGGAATATCGAAAAAGGGGAGCTTGGCAAAAGAGAACATTGCTCTTTCTCAATTATGATTGCTTTCCAGCAGGCCAACTTGTTTCCAGATTGGTTAGCGTCATATATTAACCCACTCTAAAAGACATTTCCTATTTCAGTCTTTAAATGTCCTTTTTCAATTTTGCGAATGGGCTAGATATTGACTAACCTGGACTGCTTGAAGGGACCAATGATCATCATTCTTTGACTTTAAAATTTATAGCATTTTCTGTCATTGCTTGAGAAGACAATTATCTTGTTTTCATCTTTTTTGCCGGAACTCTTTCGATTTGTTCTCCATTATTGTGGATTTTACACCTCTATAATGGACCAGCTTCATCGAAAAGTAGGAAATAAGAATTTTTTGCTTCTTTATGACCTTTTCCACAATACCAAGCATCCCAGTTGAGTTTCCACTTAAAATGAAATTACAGTTTTATATTCTGTCAGTCTGATAACAAGTATTATAGTTCATATTGCAGTGTATCTCTTAGTTGCAGCTGACTGATTTACTTCTCTTTGGCTCTTGAAGCTTTTCATATGACTCTATTAATGCAAACTGTATACCCAAGCGTTAAAAATAATTATCAGTTGAGTATATGATGAAATGCTTAGTTTTCTTTGCAAACTTGATAAATTTGAATATTTCTGGCACCTCAAATGTTATGTTGCAGATTTGCCAGTTATTTTCCTCTAATTCTGGGGTTAATCCACGTTAAATCTGAGGGTTCTCAACTCATTTTTAGGGCTCTGAATGTTTTGCCACAGTTCATTGTTACCCCAAACCATGAGTACACAAAAGTACTCTTTTCATAACTGCACCTAAGTGCCTGTTGTCAGCAGCTCCCTTAAGACTCATTTATGTTCTACGCAGGGTACACATACGGATACCCACATTGCTGCTCATGTGTATCCTGTGTTCATTACGTGCATATTTTGGTCTGCCCCCGAGAAATGGGCCAATGGAATATTGCAAAGAAATTCGTTAAGCTGATTCTCAAAACAGTGAGAAGGTTTGAAAAATAGCAGAACTTTTTGAGGAGAGGCTGTAAATTGGACATTGGTGGAGGTCCATGGAGTACCATCAACACAACACTCCTGACTCTGAGCGGTGCTCCCGAGTGTATATATTGCTTCATTCATTCTAACGCAAAGGATGCATTGAAGTATGAGGGCAATGACATTCTGAACATTCAAGAATCTAAAGGGATACTGAAATATCTAGCATAAGTCCAATTATCAACTGACATACATGAAACAAAAAGGGCACCAGTTGAGAAATTATACTATAATTAATCATGCTGAATTCTGTATTAGCTGAAATTAATAGCTCTGGCAATAGTATGCTGCAGAAGCAACAGTAAGACATGAGTTTTGACCAGTAAATGAAACCAAATTCAGATAAAGCGGGAAAGACAAAAAGATCGAAATTATCACAGAAAATTTGTTTTCTGTTGAGACATGTTTTTGGTGATTTGAAGCATTCAACTACAACAGTTTCCGAATTAAGTGTGGGTGTTTTATAATTTTCAGCTTTTTTGTGTCTCTCTTGTAGACAACATCAGGCGAAGATATGCGAGACTTTACCAAAGTGTTAAAGAACAAATTTCGATCCAAGAAGTATTTTGCCAAGCATCCTCGGTTGGGTTACCTACCAGTCCAGACAGTCCTGGAGGGCGACAACATGGAAACGTAAGTAGCAAAACCTTTTCAACAAACCCACAAATCAAAAGATTGGTTTCTGGTTCAGAAGAGTTATAATTCAAAATTTAAAGACCCCTTGATTAAGGTGAAGGGACCATCAAGGTTTTAAAAGCACTCATTGATTGCAGATCTTATGACAGTTTCCAGTGGACTCCCCAATTCACTGGGTATGCAGAACAACCATTAGTCTCCTGTCTTAATAGATAAGTCAGTCCATTTTGTGGGATTCAAAGGCCAAATGATCGGAAAAAATGGAGGGGAGGAAACTGAAATAGTATAGATTTGTGAAAAGGAAAAAAAGAAGCTTACCAGACAATCGTTTGTATTTCATTATATCACTCCAATGCAAGTCCACTTCAGACAGATTGAAGAAATTACTTTTCTGTTACTGCAACATAAAGAAAAATCTGTGAGAAAAAGAAACTATATCTTGTCACACCAATCCAACAGAAGAAAATAGTTGTTTGTTTTTTTTTTTTTCCATTTTTACCATTTTTTTTACCAGTAACCATAGTTGAGCTGTAGTACTTGAAACTGCAACACCAATGGGGAAGACCAAGTCTGACTGATATCCCAGCTCCTGCCATGTGTAAAAATCTGCAGAGAGCCGTTTGACTGTGCCCACTCTATGCAGATGCCCCAGGCAGGTGCATCATCTTCCCTGTTGGAGTGTGAGTCAGAGTTAAGGCTGCTTTGAATAATAACTTGCTTTTTCTGTCTACTTTTACACTTAATTTCCCTCGATTTTATCAGTCTGTTTTCTACATTTTGTCAGTACTTTTTTGTTGAGTCTACTTTAACTCATGTTAAATTCAGTCACCTATGATTCATATGTTTTTGAAGGTTTATGTAACAATGTATATTTAGTTATATTTTCACTGTGACGCACATATCAAGTCATCTCTTCACTTGTGATACATTTGTCTCAAAAAAAAAAAAAATTTCACTGACCTTACTTTGGATCGCGCTTACTCCCTCTGTCATATCTCCCATCCTTTCTTGCCTTCTTCCTCCTCTTCAACTCCCACCCCGTTCAACTCTAACTTCCTTTCCTTTGAAAAATCTGTCCTCCAATGCTGCCTGTCTGATAAATCCCTCTAAAGGCTTGAGGGATTGTCGTAAAACACAGAGATCTTTTCCGAATCTGGCAGAGTGGAATTGGGACTTAGAAAAACTGCTCATCATTTTTCTGTCCATTTTCCTGGGTTAGGCCATCCTGTTGTATCCCGAGCTTTACGCGCAGTAAATCTGGTAACTGCAATTTTAAGTTTTCAGCTCTATAAAAAGGTAATGTGAGGATTGAAGCTGTTCAGAATTGCTCTGTCTACCATATTTGTATAGACCTTTATTGCAACAGTTCAGTGGCCTTCAAAATTACTATAATTGACACTGAGAAAAAAATTTGAATGGATTTTTACAAGGAATAAGGTTAGTTTCTAATTCAACGCAAGAGAACAAACACACCCATACTTATGTGTGTATATACATGCGCTGGGTTTTATTCTTATATTTACTTTTTATTTTTTGAATAGTGTTGAGAGTGTCATCTCAACAAGAACATTTCTGTGAAGTTTCATTTTCAATGGTTATTGCAGCATTAAATAAATTAACATAATTTTCTGTATAATTGTGTTCCCTAATACTCTCACTCACGGTTGTTTTGCTTCCCACTCCTGGATCATGTTGTCTCCTTTTATTCCACCCACTCTGTTTTTCTCCACCTTGAGAGAGCAAAGCACCACCTACTCTCACTCCTCACTTATCGTCTGTACTTCATTTCACAGTAGATGGGATTTTTGATTTGTCACGGTTATATTTGATAATGTAAAGCTCCATTCTTGTTTTTGAGGTTTCACACTCATTGTTGGGCTTTTTATAGACTACACTGCCTGGAAAGAAAAATGTCACAGCAAGACTGTTTTTAATTGTGTCAGCGAGCTGTGCTTTAGGCACTAGATATTTTGTTCAATATTTGCAATTGCTGATTTTATTTATCAGTAACATGACAAAAAAACTAATGAAACAGATACTTTTTTCAGGCAATAAAAGCAGTGAAATGATGATCTTTCAAAGAATTGTCATGTTGTTGCAGTTAGTGGGTCGTACTGATCCCTTGTTACCCCTGTTATCCCTAACCCCTGTTATCTGGGGTATTTGAATTTTGTGGGCGCCCCAAAGCAAGGTGGCTGTACATGACAGTTGAGACAGGGGTGGGCAAACTTTTTGACTCAGGGGCCACAAAGGTTTCTAAACTTTGACTGGGGCCAGGCCAAGAACAGATGGATGGAGTGTTTTTGTGAACTAATATGAATGACATAGATAGAATAGAAGTAATTGTAAAACCCATTACATGAAATGATTCGGCCTTTTAGCAAATCATGAATATGCAAGGCTCATTGTACAAGTTGTTTTCCAAATGCATTGATTTCATAACACAGTAGAGAAAGTCCCATTCAGTTTCAGTTGTTGATCTTCATTATTTGCCAGTGCTTCGAAGTCAGGAGGTTTGTTGTATGGATCCAAAGGTGTTGCCTCAGATAACTTGGATCTGTGACTGGTTTTGTTGGTGTTCATGACACTGAATGTCGTCTCGCATATTTAGGTTGAGCCAAACAACTTCAGGATTTTATGTGCCATCCTCCGCAGGTTTAGAAACATTGCTAATCGCTAATTTGAATTCCAGGATGAAACTTCTTCTTGGTTGTCATGGTTTCCAGTGCTTTTTTAAGTGGTTCCGTCTCGTCAGTTGATTTTGTCCAACAGGACAGCTGCCACCCATGGCAGGCAATCAGCGCGGACCTAAAAGCTTTGTTCCCATTCCCACGAGTTGTCAGGTTGTCGTCTTTCCCTTCCTAGCACACAGGTTGCCTTTGTCTGGTGTGGGAGACCTCCTGGAGTTGACCCTATCTGTCCCCACACTTGCGGGCCTTCGGTAGCCCTGTGCTCTCTCGCGGGGCTTCGTGCTCTCTTGCCAGGATTCGGGAGCCCTGCGCTCCCTCACCGGGCTTCGCGCACCCTTGCCAGTCTTCGGGTGCCCCGCACTCCCTCACTGGGCTTTGTGCGCTCTTGCTGGGCTTTGGGATCCCCGCCCTCCCTTGTCGAGCTTTGCACTCTCACACTGGACTTTGGGGACCTCGCGCTCACTTGTCTGGTTTCCCCGGTACCTACTTTGCCTCTGTCTGATTTTCTTGCTTCATCTGCATTCTGCTATTATGAACTGCCAGAGCCTCAATAAAGTCTTTGAACTCTTTCCCTGTTGGTGTGGAGTCGTGGTGTTGCATTGGTCCGTACTCCAACCATAATATTGGTACTTGATTCTTGAATAGTGGTTTGTCCGCAAAAAAAAATTGCTGAGTCTGTAAATTAACCATCAATCTCTGTGCCGAGGCCAACCATTCTTGCGTTGACTGCTCACAAGCATAGTTAAAGATGATGTTGTATTCTTTGAAAAACACAAATATATCAGAGGAAAGGTAAAATTAGTGAGGTTTGATTATAACAAGATTTCAGTTTCGGCTGGCGGGATTAAAACACAGGATGGGCCGTATATGGCCCGCGGGCCATAGATTACTCTTGCCTGAGTTAAGACAAAGACGCCCTTATGGTCCCAATACCTGCAACAAGAGGCATTGGAGTTTCCAGCTGAGGAAAAGACATGCTTCTTTTGGCTTTGAATGTCAGCGATGTAGAAATTAGGGCTGGATGGTTTCGACTGAACTTTGCATATATAACTGGTGGAGATCACCAAGGTAGTCGGAATCTACACTCTGGCAAGGCATCAGATGTGTATGAGATTTGGCTGGAGATTAGAGGTCTAGATTTAAGGACCAAGATAGAGGTTTCCTTTTTTTCAAAGAAGTAACGCTTATGTCAGTGTGCTTGAAAGTAGGCTTTTGTTCAGTTGCCAAATTGTAGATTCAGTCGGAGCAATGCAGAATACTGAATCACTTCTTCAGTCTTTACAGGCCTAAAAAAAAAAGAATATGTGCAAGCATGCCTTTCCAGTGTATATGGTTTGTGAGCATGGAGAAAGTGTATCACTGCATCCCATAGGAGGTAATTTGGGGTATCAGGGTCTTTAGGACAAGCCATGAAGTCTTTGTGTAATCATTGTCTGTGTACTGTGTTCTCTTCAATGTACGAACTGTTGCTAGTGGGTGCTTGGCTTGGGCAAGGTTGTTGTGGTAGGAGATTGTCCTGCTGTGAACCTGGGAAATGCCTCACTACCCTTTGTGATGAGGTCCTGCTGGCTTCGTCACACCATGGCCTCCACCAGTTTGCAGCTGTATAAAATGGTTTGGATAAGAATCTGCACTTCCTGACCTCCCCTCCCCCCATTGGAAGAAAGTTTCTCCCCCTAAGTCAAGATGTTGTCCACAAGTCAGGGTGGGATAGTGTGTGAGGTAAACTGGCAGATCAGCGCAGTGTCAGCAGTGATTCTGGGGGGCTGGGAGATTGATCTATTGTGGTAAAGAACGACTTAAGTAGAAAATTGAAGCTCTCAATTTATCAATGTATTTACATTCCAACCCTCACCTATGGTCACAAGCTTCAGCTAGTGATTGAAAGAATGAGGTCACAGAGAAAGCTGGAATCAGTTTCCGCTGCAGGATGTCTGGCCTCAGAGAACCCTGCTCAATATTTACTTTTTTTGCCTTCTTTAAATGAAGAACAAGAAAAAATTTTTTTGTCAACATTACATAAAAACAAGAGACTTCCCATCTCCAAAAATTGAGAAAATCCCCTTAATAGTAAACATTTGAGGACTTCAAAAACTTGAGTAACATAGACATTGAGATTCTGTAACTTTAGTTTGTGGAACATTTTCAAAACATTGAAGTTCTTTAATTATAATGGGATCAATGGGATTTCCATCCACTTTCAATTAAGTATTAAGTGAATGTTGTATGTAGTTTGGCAAACTTTATGATTTTCCTGTTCTTCTCTGTTAAGTATATTAAGTATTTAAAAAGCCACCTTTTAATATTGATCATAGGAGTTTCAGGCCAGGATAACCTGGGATTATTTATTTTCAGATGAAATTTGTTCCTGGTCGTATTTCCATTGATAATTTGTCCATATATTTTCACCTGGCTAATGATAATTATTCTTCGTGTGTATTTCTCTCAGTCGACAAGAATAATAGCATTTGACAGGGTACTGAATTGCCCCTATGTGGATCAATAAAGTAATATCTTATCTTATCTTAAGTGGAATTATCTTTGTCAGTCCTTAGAGATCCTATGTTTTACCTTTTATCACTGGATACAAATACAAATCAAAACTACTCACATTCTGAAAGCCACAACATAAGTTTGCCCAAGAGCTTATGTTCCCCTTGACTCCGGAATCATTAGCTTAAGTGATTAGAAACCACCAATATATTACGTAAGGAAAGTGGAGCATCTTTTGTTTGGTAGACCCTTTTTTCCCATTGATTCGCTATCCCTTTATGTCAATCACTATATTCAATGATTGTTTAGGGAATGGCCATGAGGCTCAAGTGTAATTTGAAATTAGACCGAATGAACTGATTTGACAACTTTTGAATTGAACTGCTGAATTGAAAAATAAATATCCAAGCTTGCTGTTTATTTTCCTCTAATTATTAAAGTTAGAGAGGAGTCAAAAAGATTAGCTAAACTTCAAAAGATGACACAGTGGTGCAGTGGTTTATGTCTCACAGCAAGAAGGTCCCTGGTTCGATTCCGACATGGAACTTTCAGTATGGAGTTTACATGTTATTCCCGTGTCTGTGTGGGTCTCCTCAGGGTTCTCTAAGTTCCTCCTGCAATCCAAAAAAAGTATGCTGATTTGAGACCCTACATTCCCCAGATGTGTGAATGAGGAATTGAGTTGTGTGTTTTTGTAAGAGGTCCTGTGATTGGCTGGCAACCGGTCCAGGGTGAAACTCCGCCGTGCTGCAGTGGGCTCCTGCGCTCAGTGATCCTGACTGCAGAATAAGCATATAGATAATGATTGAATGAAGATCAACTTCCAATTTCTTGAAAACACAGTTAATTTTTTGGCGGATATGTTACTATTTGTTTGAAAATGTTCCAGTTATTTCAACGTAGTCCTACTTTGAAAGGGTTTATAATCGTTTTTTTTTTTTGGAATACATACATATTCAACAGATGGATAAAGGGGTTTAACCTTATTTTTCCTCAATTACACTATCAATTCCTTACAACTGAATTTCTCACCCTCAAATTTTCTTTTTGACAGATAAAGGAAAGGGCGAGCAAAGAAAAGCTGTCCAAACAATGACAAATTGACTCCCTTAGCATAGTGGACTAAATTGATTTATTAATATCTCGGTAAACAAAGTATTATAAACTTGATTGGAAAAAAAACAAGAGGGATGACAAAGTACATTAGTCCTTTAAGCACTTTTTCACCGAGTTTTTCACTTGTCAGCAGTTCCAAGTTTGCTAAAGCAGCATGTACCAGGCAGATTTAGCAGAAGAGCAGGAAGAATTTCATGTCTGACTCGCAAGACATTCAAATAACATCATCCCACATCCAGAGAGGACAAAATAAATTGTAGTTGAAGTTGTTTCCAACTTCAATAATAATCTTAGAGATTGCACTCCTTTATGAATACTGTATTCTTTCCACCATATCAACAAGATCAGATCACAAATGAACCTGTACAGAAGTTTTTGTTCTGTACAGAAAGTTGAAGACAGATGTGATCCCATCTCTGCTTTACGTCCTGGTAGATACAACAAACCTTTTCTTTCAGAACCAGTCTTTACAGCAGCCACATTTTTCAAATCCCATATTCTCCCAAGGTCCGCTGCCGTTATGATTTCTTTCCTCAATCTCAATCTTCATTCGTATATCCTTCACATTTTATTTTTTTTGTTAATACTTCATTTCGAATTCTCTCTTTCTTAACATCTCCATCTGCACCTTTGTGTCCTCTGTTCTGACCCCTGATTTTTTTGATGTACTAATTTAAAAGATAAGTTACAATATTAAATATGAAATTGAAAATTGTTAGTGAAAGAATGCCTAAACAAGACTAAACCTTACCGCCAAAATATGAAAATGGGAAGGGCTTTGCCGAAGAGCAAAATGAGACGTATGGTTCTTTCTCTTGGGAAACAACCAGAAAGTCTCCAGTCGTCTCATTCAGTCCTTTTTCCTAAAGGTCACAGTGACTTCTCTGCTGTGACACATGTAAGGTAATAGTAAAATCCCTTGGATTAATGTGAAAATAGTACAGTATAGGAATGTCCGCACACATTTGAATTTGTTAAGAACTTAATGTTCTGTCATCCTCTGAAGAGCTGTAAACATAATGATAGATGAACCAAAAGAGACAAAATATAAATATTCCAAATCCTATTTTGAAGCACACTTTAGAAAATGTCACAGGGGTAAATCACAACCACATGGAAGCATTATCTGGGTTTCTTTATTTATTTTGGTCCCATGGTTGTTGTGTTGAACAGACCATTTCGTACACTTCCTCCTCCACCTACTGTGTTTTTGTTTCTGCCTGACCCACTTAGTGGACTTGACCCTCAAATGTTTTGTGTTACTTCTACTCCCCGCTCTCCTTTCCCCCCTGATTCTCTTACAGTCCAATCACCCTCATCAGCATGTGTCCGGAGCAATACGAGTGAGTATCTACGCCTCAAGCAACAACATCCTGTCTCCAGACTGGAATGCCTTTTAACGACACTTCCTTGACTCCCATCTCTCCTTACTGACCTTGTCCTATGTCCCCATCACACTGAAAAAGTCATGACTGTACTGCATGTCACCTGCCTGCCTGCCTCTCTATTGCATCCACTGGCTGGACCTGTGATAAACACTCATTTGCTGGTTTATCACCCTCCCTTTCTTCTTTTACGCATTCCGATGCTCATTCCAGCAGCAGCTGTCAAAGACCCTCCAAACCCCCTGTAGATCATCCTTTTCTCCTTTTTCCTCTTTTCCAGGATTGTCATATATGTTTTTTAGGTTAAGTTATGAAGGGCCATTAAGTAGTGTGTGTGTACGAGTGAGCCTGCGTACATATGTGTGCGTGCGTCCATGTGCCTGTGAGTCTTTGTGTGTTAATGAGGGTGTTGAAGCATGCCGAATCTCATTCATCTCCATTACCCAATTCATTGCAGGCTGTCCCAGTCACCTCAGCTCTCTCATGACGACACCCATTCCAGGATAGAGCAGTATGCCAGCAGGTATGCAACATCCCATCATTTATGTGACCTCTGTGCACATCTAGAGTTTACATGGATGTTGCATTCCGGACAGTTGTCAGAGAAAAAAAATAAAGAAGAATGTCTCATGATTTTGCTGATTGTAATTTGATTATATATTTGAATTTATTTTAAATGCCTGTGTGTTAATTCATATTTTATTAGCTGTCGTTTTCTTTTTTTACTTCAGGTACAAGCACTATACGGTTATGACCACTAATTGTCCAAAAGTTGACATAAAGTTATGCATATTTTTATTCTCTCTATACAAAAGATTGTGCATTAAAGTGACTCAAAGTTTGGGAAATTGTGTTGGGAAAAAATGGTAAATATGAAAATATGGAAGAGAAACAGCAAATTGTGTCTACATGGCTGTGTGACCTCTAAGGACTCTCATTAAGATAGTCCATCCATCCATCCATCATCTTCCGCTTATCCTACTCCGGGTCGCAGGGGATGCTGGAGCATGTCCCACCTGTCATCGGGCGATGGGGGGGTACACCCTAAACTCAGCAGTCAATTGTGGGGCCAATATTCAGATAATGCCATGGAAAATATCTTTTCAAGCCAACTCCTTATTGCAGCTACTAACTAGGATAAATTCAAAACTATTGTGATTTTTTTTTTTTTTAGTGGGGGGTTTACATTCCCGTCTTATTATCAGTACACATTTACTTATTTAAGGATAGTGTAACCTACTATTGTAAAATAAACGAGTAGTGTTCAGCCTGGTATTACAACTATATATCATACCACGAAAGACGTATTAAAAAGATAGCCATACAAAATGAGTGAGGAAGAAAAGCTTGTGTCCATTTGCATTGCATTGCAGAAAGCATCTGTTGCACTGATAATACAAGCAACATTAACTGAATTTTTTTCTTTACCTAGAATTCATATAGACATTTGTTCCAGATTTTAAGCTCTGTTTTTCTCTATTTGTTTGCTTTTCTGGATGATTTAAACACAACAAAACATTTCTAAATAACAAAGATTATTGTTTTCTAGTAGAACACTTCATTTTGTGAGGCACAATTAATAATTCCCTTAGATTCTCAAACTAAGAATCACAAACACTAATGATACAGTCTGATAGCTTTAACAGCATGATAAAACCTATTTCTTAAAATTGAGATCTTATCCATCAAATGAATTATAAGCTTATCACTTGAGGAGAAAAAGGTTGCTTCAGTCACAACAGAAAAAGACTCACTTTAATTCTCAGCATGAAGCTTTTACTGGGAAAAATGAATCTATTAATGGTCAGATACCATTAACCTTCATTGAATGTTTCTTGCTCCATTGTTTTATCAGCAGCGACACAGACATTTGCTTGGTGGGAATCTGTTTACTGAAATAGAAATTTGAATGCATACAAAAATGGGATTTGTCTCACGAATTGTATTTTAAAAAACCTCTTCTTTCTGCCTCCTCCTCATTGTCTGTCTTTGCCCAATATCATCATAAAGACAATGTGTGGATTATGCTTTTAATTTGCTGGACAAGCCTGTGCCCCACCATTATGAAGTCTTGGCAAAATAAAATAATCTTTGATCCGAGCAACTGGCCCCATTACAATGTCAGCTAAAGTTTTCCATCAGTCCTTGTCATTTACTAGACGTGTATCACACATGCCTACACACGCCTACACTAGAAGTAATATTATTTTCAACAAATTGAATCCTTCAATTGAAGCTACTTTGGAGATGCCAAAACATTCCCCACATTGTTTTTATTTTTATTGTTGTGCCACTTGCCATTGCGATACTCATTTATCAACACGGTACTGTTTTATGAAGTAATTACTTTATGATTCTGTTTAATATGGTAGTTTGGGTTGTAATTGACTGTTTGTTTACCAGGTTAGCTCAGATGGAGCGGTCCAATGGCTCTCTGCCTACCGACAGCAGCTCAGCCACTGGAAGCATGTAAGTCACATTTCCTAATACCTGACATTATTTGAACACTAACCTTTAACTACAATCTGTAAAAGCTATCTACAGCCATGTCATTTTCAGTGTACGTACTAAATGTATTTATGTATTCAGTATTCAATCACTATCCGTCAGTTAGTGTGTTTTATCCTGAAAATGAACATCTAATCTGAATATATGACTTTTTTTCGGCTTATGCCTAAATGAGAGAGTGGGGGAAGCCATCTTTTTGGAAGAAAAAAGCATGGGCGTGGAAAATATCCTGGAATGTTGGATGCAGGTATAAATATTCTTTTGGAAAATTCTAGGGGCTCAACAGGCTCAGAGGAACAAGTGTTGGTTGTCGGGATGTTTGATAACTCCTGATTATTCATTTATTTTTATTTTTATTTTACCAGAGGACATTAGATCTTCATAAATTCAGGTCATAAGTTGCTCCGAATGCAGCCTCGGGGGGGCAAAATCCAGTGTCTTTCTGAGCAAGCACAGATAAATGCAGAGGGTTGTACCAGGATGGACATCTGGTGTAAAAGCAATGCCAAAATACAACTATGGGAATCAAACCTATGACTTCAATACCAGATTAGCCTAGGCCCGGGTTAAGAACGACCACCATTGGTGCCGATTACATAAAGGGTAGCAGATGATATTGGGCTACTTTTGGTCCATGAAGGGGAAGAGGAAAGCATTTCCGAAAGCAGGAAGAAGAGAAAAGGCAAGAGTCTGGGACTTAGAGTAGGGACTTTAGCAAGGTAGCAAGGCCAGAAGCTTAGGAGCATGTTATAAGTTCTACTGTCTTGATATTGACAGGAAGGGAAATGGAGCAGGAATTATCTTGAAGGAGGAGTTTGTTCCAAATGACTCTGGAGGTGTAGAGAGTGTCAGATGGACTGATGAATCTGAAGCTCAAAATTGAAAGTGTGATATTAAATGTAGGGCTAACACTAAATGTTAAATGCTGAAGGAAATGTTAAAGGAAATATTTTTGAGAGAGTTAGATGAAATGATGAGTATTCCCAGAGGTGAGTGAGTGGTAACTGGTGCTGAGTTCAATGGACATGTCGGTGCAGATAATAAAGGCAAAAATGAAGTGACGGGTATGACATCCAAGATAGGAACACAGAGGAACAGATGATGGTAGATTATGCAAAAAGGATGGAAATGGCTGTAGTGAATACTTTTTTTTCCAGAAGAGGCAGGAACATAGGTTAACACATTAGAACCAGTGTAGGAGCACACAGGTAAAACATATCTTGGATAGATGATGTAATCTGAAAGAGATCAGTGGCTGCAAAGTCGTGGTAGGTGAGAGTGTCGCCATACCCCCTTTTGCTAGATGTAACAGGCTGTTGCATCTAGCCAGTCGCATAGGAGGGTGGTTTGTAGGATAAATCTGGTGACAAGGAAGATGAAGATGTCAAAGGCGGAGCAGAAGATGAAGTGGTAGATGCTTAAAAAAGAGGGTTGTTTGTTTGTTGGTTTTCAGAGAAGAGTTGAGAAAGGCTCTGGGTGGTCAAGGAGAGCTTCCAGATGACAGGATAAATGCAGCTAATGTGATCAGGGAGACAGGTAGGAGAGTACTTGGTGTGTTGTCTGGAAGCAAAGTAGATAAGGAGACTTGGTGGTGGAAGGAGGAAGTACAGGAGTATATATAGAGAAAGAGCAAAGAAGAAGTGGGAAAACAAAGGGTAAATGATGACTTGTATGCTAGGTTGGAAAGTAAGGAGGGAGAGAATGATTTTGACAGGTTGGCAAAACAGAGATAGAGATGGGAGGACGGGCAGCAGGTCCGGGTGATTCAGGATATAGAGGGAAATGTATTGCTAGAGGAGTGATGGAAAAAAGCACCTTCATCCTTGGTGTCAGTTCTGAGCAACTCTGCCAACTTCTGATGTAGGAGGGGCTTTGGTAGAGTTTCTGATTAGATTATTTAGCAGGATCTTAGAGAGAGAGTGGATGCCTGAGGAATGGAGACGAAGTGTAATGGTGCCCATTTTTAAGAATAAGGGAGATGTTTCAGAATTGCAGTAGCTATAGCGGAATAAAGTTGATGAGCCATACAATGAAGTTATGGGAAAGAGTAGTTGAAACTAGACTGAGAGGCAAAGTCAGCATTTGTGAGAAACAGTATGGTTTCATGTCTGGAAAGAGTACTACACATGAAGTATTTGCCTTAATAATGAATAGAATAGAATAGAATAAAATAGAATAGAACTCTATTAATCTTGAAGGAAATTCTTTTGCCGGAAGGCTCCAACATTACATTACATGCATTCTTTCTTTTCACTCAAAACATGCTTTTGATTTATTGCTATACATTCCCATCTTGCAGAAAGGGGAGGAGTTATAAAGTTTGATGGCCACAGGTAGGAAAGACCTTCTGTGGCATTCTGTGGTGCTCCTCGGTGGTCTTAGTCTACGGCTGAAGGTGCTCTGGTAGGACCTTAGTACAGCATGCAAGGGGTTTGAGGCGTTTTCCCTGAAACTGAGGAGCTTCCTCAGCATCCTCCTCCCTGACACCTCCACTTACGAGTCCAGTTCAACTCCCAGGATGTAGCCGGCCTTCCTGATCAGCTTATTTAGTCTGTTAGCGTCGGCTGCCTTCAGCCTACTGCCCCAGCACACTAAAATGTAGAAGATGACGCTGGACACCACCGCTGTTAGAGAAGTACAGAGGGAGTCAGTGGGAGCTAGATCTAGAAAAAGCATACAATAGGGTGCCGTGAGATGGTATGGTACTATGGTACTGTATAAGGAAGTCTGGAGTGACTAAGAAGTATTTAAGACTGGTGGAGGACACGTATAGAAGCTGTGAGACCATGGTAAGGTGTGCTTTTGGTGTGACAGAGAAGTACTGAGTGATAAAAGGGTATCAGCCAGAATGAATGGAAAGGTATCCAACACAGTGGTAAGACCAGTGACGGTGCATGGTTTAGAAACTGTGGCATTGAGATATGAAGATGTTGAGATTCTCTTTTGGATTGATCAGGAATGAGTCTATCAAAGGGGCAGAGCATGTTAGATGTTTTGGAGCTAGGCTGAGATAGTTTGGTCATATACAGAGGACAGATAGTGAATATATTGGTTGAAGGATGCTGGGTTTGGAACTGCCAGGCAGGAGTTCTAGTGGAATACAAAAGAGAAGATTTATGAATGTAGTGAAATAGGACATGAAGTTAGTTGACACACAGAATAAGGTTGGACGGAGGAGGTTGATTCACTGTGGTGAGACCTGGAGGGAAAAGCCATAAGGAAAAGAAGACGTTGCTCCAAAGTTTTCTGTTACTCTCCTTATAAATGTATTATGTCAGGGTTAAGGTTAGGTAATCCACAATAAATGTCCAAGGGGTGACAGCTGTGCAAGCTCACCTGCTCACCTCATGTACATGCATGACAAGTATTTGTCCGTGTATAAAGGAAAATCATTGCTCTGGGACTGAGGTATAGTAGCTGAAATATCCTCGAAACACACATACACACAAGCATCAAGATAATTTCCTATTTCTGTTTGATAAGAAAGAACTGATCATGGCATCTTGTCTTTGTAGGTGTTTGTAGGCATGTGTGAAATTGATGTCTATGTTTGAATGTAGCTGATAAAAACAGAGTTAAGATGATTACGTCTTGAACACAAAGTTTCACTAACAAAAAGATCAACTTACGGATGCAAATAAATTAATATGTGAAAAAATATGTTTTTTTTGTCTTTTTACAAATTGAAGGGAAAAAAGTTTTGTGACACCTTTCAAACATGGTGACAGCATTTTGGTAAAACATCAGCACAATTTTGTTCAAGATTGGATCCCTTGCTGTTGGAAGCTGGTTTTGTGGCTAGCTACTCTCAAGCTTTGTGCTGCACCCTTATCCAACCTCAATTCTTCGAATAGGAACTTTAGAAAAGATTGAACACTCCCCAAAGCTGGTATTTCTGCACTTACAGCTTTTGGTGATCAATACAGAGAGAGAACAATAGAAAAAAAGGGAAATGGATGTTTTTCCTGTCAAAGCTTTTGTATTGAGGGACAAACACATTATCCCCATTCCTCCCCACTCTTTCATCCTTACCATTTGTGTTTTTTTCCTTTGGTAGAGTAAAAAAACATTACTTTGCAGCCCGGAAACTAAACGGAGGCTCCAATATAAAAGTGCGCTAAAGAGCTGAGGAGGAGGATGGAGGATAAAGGCTAATGGCTACGCAGCAATGACTACTGTATCACATCAAATAGGCTGCATTTAGGGCATGACTATAGCTTGCCTGCTAAATTGTAAGTCAAAATGATTCTGAATTTTTTTTTTGGCACAATATAATCACAAATGTTATACAATTAAAAAAAAAAAAAAAAAAAAAAAAAAAAAAGTTTTAGACTATTTTTTTATAGGGGAAAA
>CAAKHD010005104.1:0-73630 GCA_901007705.1 Fistularia tabacaria | reverse complement strand
AAAAAAAAAAAAGGCGGAATTTATGCCCCATCCTTTTTTTCCTTTTGTTTAAAATTTGTTTTTTTTGTCCCCCCCCCCCCCCCCAAAGCAATGTAGAATTCAGCGGGACAAAAAGCAAAACTTTTCAAGTTTGCATTCTGATTGTTTGTTCTTTATCACTCACAAAGTCATTTAGAAGGTATTCCCAAAACCATAACACAAATAAACCATACATCGTTCTGCTTTCAAGGGCCCATGTCTCCTTCAAAGAAGTAGTTTAATTGTGTATGAAAAAAAGTATACCCAAATTATTGAGTATTGTATATAATTTCCAAATGGTCTACCTCAGCAAAATATTTCTTTGACCATGAGAGAACAGAAAATGATGCATTCTACAAGCTTTGAGTTTTGAAATGTGTACTACATGCAAATAAATGATTAAAGGCTTGGAGCCAAAGGGGTGTTAAGTGAGCTTATATTATAATGTTGGCTTTGCTTTGCTTTTACTTTAAGATCCTAAAACATTTCATTTGATACATTATGCTCACATTTTTCCAATATGGCACTTAATTCCCATTTGGCTGTAAGCCCTCCTCATGATTATACAGTTTTTGTCTGGATTAATAATCAATAATGCCTCATACTTTCCAAAGCCTAGCTTTAGTGCTTATCATTATCTGTGAAACTTCATCAATGAACACAGGATTGCCAAACTCAAATAAAATGTGCACATTTTATGTTTTAAGGCATGTGAAGGTCCTTTATTTGTTACAGATATGTTCTTTGGTTTAACTCTTCATTCCCAGGATGCTACAAAGGGAGTATGAGCAACTCAAGGAGCAGCATGAGCAGCGAGAAGCCCCTGCTGGAAGCCCCTGGGATGCAGAGGCCACCTTTGCTCATCCTGATGAGGCTGATCTTATAGCTGAAGCAAAGTTGCTGCGGCAACACAAGGGCCGCCTGGAGGCTCGTATGCACATCCTTGAGGAGCACAACAAACAGTTAGAATCTCAACTCCATCGGCTCCGACAGTTATTGCACCAGGTGACAAGCAAGTTTATTTGGCACTTTTATTTCAAGCGGCTGGCGATGGTTCAGAGACGTAAATAGGTGTTTTCAAATTAATGTCATAGAGTTTGCCCCAAACAAGTGGTGATTGGACAAATTGAAATATTAAAGCTGCAGTCAGTAATCATTGGTAGGACTCTCTCTCACAGCTGATGCGACTTTCTCCATATTGTCAATCTAGATGTTTATTTGTCATCCATTAGGCATCCACACATGCTAACCCATTTGATTTTAATTTGTAATTTGTTTTGCCTCTGAATAACACAATCTATTCATTAAGTCAGAGATTGGATACTAATCACTTTATTAGTATTCCTTTCTGGGTTCCAGGATTTGTCTCCAGTCTTGTGTATCAATAACTTTTAGATTTGTTTATGCCAGGTCTAATTGCTCTCTGGGGCTGGTTTGTTAGTGCCAAGTGAGAAATGCACAACCCTAAAGCCAAACAAATAGCAATGCCAACAAATCACACTGAGCAGATACAAGGCCAGGTATTGGCTCCATGGTTGCTATGAAGCTTTTCGTCTCAAGATGACAGTTATAAGTCACAAAAAAATATGGCCTATGGATATCAGCTACCATGATTCAGCAGGTTTATAATGGATGAAGATTAAAATTCTGACAAAGAAATCTTCTATTTCACTTAGACTTAATATAGCAATTTCAATATGTACATGTGCTTGCAAGCTCATTAGAGCTATCTGTTTAGCATTAATGGCCCTGCCTCTATTCTTAGTATAAATTTCAAAGATGCAGGAAATGTTGGTCTTGGACATGTTCTGTATCATCACGAAAGCATTACACAGATCTGCAGTTTTATGCATCTGGCCTTTAAATTTCATTTGTCACTGCTTCTGGTAATTGTCTTCTCAGGGACAGATTGATAGCGGAGAGTGATAGAAAAGACAGATAGAAAGAGGGTATGGCTTGTGGCTGAGGTGAGATCGAACTTATTACTTTTAGGCAATACTTAAATGTACTGCCGAAAATAACTTTGAAATCTAGAATAAAGCATCAACACACGCAAAGTAAGACTGAGTCGACTGTACGTTTTTTATTGATGCGCTATAGCTGTAAACTAGAGCACATTTTCTCTTTTTAGTTGTTTTGTCCAATGCCTAAGCATGCTGTTTGTTTATTATGCTCTTGAAGTAAATTGATTCCGATGTTAAATCACACAAAAAGAAGCAAAATTTTAGACGCACACACCTACCTGTGTAAACACAAACCGTCTCACATTAGACTTCTGTTATCTGACATTTCTGTCCCCAGAGTCCTAACAATACGTCAACATGTATTTCTCTCATTCTCAACTTTACTGCCAAGTCACGGCAGCTTGCAGCACAATAAAGTCAGCCAGCTTGATGGCACGTACTAAAATCCACAGCCCTAAAGGGTAACCAGATCCCTGACCTTAACTATTCCAAGACGAGCCTCAAGTGCTTGTCTGTTCTGTGGGGACATTCAACATGTTTGCGCCTGGGGGAACCAGGAGATGAAGCAGAGGAAGAAGAGAAGTGATGAGAAAGGGAAAGGAGGCACTGATTTACAGAACTTTTCCTCTCAAGAGGATTTACTTTCCAAGCTACCTCAATAGTAATAATATTGCATCAATTGAGTCACATGTTGTTTGATCATGTTCTTTAAAGTAACCAGAATTAATAAAAACAATATACATATATATGTATAAATACACACACACACACACACACACACACACACACACACATACACACATACATACATACATACATACATACATACATACATACATACATACATACATACATACATACATACACACACATATATATGTGAGCTAATAACTTTTTAATACCGAACATCATGATGTACAGTCAGATGATGCAAGGAGATATGTTCAATCAACTTGAAATGTATAGCAAATTGTATGAATTCCGAGAGGAAGCAATGCATTGAAATTAAACAAAATAAATTAATCAATCAATTAATGAGGAAATACCACTTTTAAAATTTTACGTCTTTTATGCTGAGGTTTCCAGAAATGTACAATATCAAAGAACCTACTTCTTGAACCTACTTAGAACCTACTTAGAACCTAATTTAGAACCTGCTTCGTTTATTGATTGCAAGACAATAACCATGGTTGGTTTTCATGTGGTTTTTCTACACATTTCCAGATGATCTATATACACTGTTTCTGAAACATTTGTTTTGGCTGTCTTCATCTTACTTATATCTTACTTATGTTAGCCTTGTGGACTCGTTTAAGATTTTGCAGAAACATATTGTCATTAAGGTTGTTGTGTTACAAAAATAGTTTTGTTTTTCTCTTCTTTTTGTAGCCGGAGGGGGACTTAAGGGTAAATGGAGTGTCCTCACCCTCTGTGCAAGAACGAAGTCCGCCGACTGACAACTCAGGTGAGATGCTTGAGCTTGGAAAGACCTTTTTGCGACATTACCAACTCTATCATTTTTGGTATATGCTGATCTCTCTATGATTTGCAATTATTGTGGTATCGGCTAACTTTTACAGGCAACTGGTTTGACCCTGCCTCCATAAGAGACTTTTAAATTGACATTACACCCAGGTAGCTCCTGATGGGTGAGGTGGCAGCACACATGGTCAGTTTGTTGACATGAGTGTGAGTGGTACAGCAGCTCAAACCAGTTTGAGTACAATTTAAGTAGAAAAAAGATATATATATGTTCTTCATTTATAAATCTGACCAGCATTTCACATAATTTTCCAGAAGAAATGCAGCCAAACAGTGGGGAAAAAAAACTCATTGTAATTAGCTAATAGATAAGTATTGTGACTCTGCTTTTGTCTCTGCACGTGTTCAGATGAGCTGCTGGACTCTCACAACAGTAGCTCTGACCTGGCAGATGTAATGGAGCAGATTAACAACTCCTTCCCTGCATGCAGTCGTAAGTTTCCCCACTCCTCCTTTTCTCTCCCACCATGTGTTCTCCACCTCCAAAGGGAGGTTTGCCTTTGGCCGCAAGGTTGCTGCCAAACACAAAAGCTTCATGCGTCAGTTATGCATATTTAACCTCACACTCAGCATCAAGTGATGCATTATGAAGATGTGTCAACTGGAAATGTCCAAAATTTGTGTGGTTGTGATCTATTGTAATTTCTGCTTGCAAAATTAAATTTCAGGTTTTAATGAAGGACAATCAATAATTATCTTAACGGTCACAAAATGTATCTGAATGTCTGTTCTATTTTGACCTTTTCTTTGCCAAATAGGAACTTACTGATCTGTGAACTTGAGACAGACATTTTGATTCATTGCCCAATATACTTATACATCAAACTGTCCTTGTAGAAGTTGCTTTAAAATCCCTCTACTTGGAAGATGTTCTTTTTTGTTTATTAAATTCACACTCTATGTTGTTTATCCATGTTTCTGTATTTTTCAAGGTTCAACATAAAACACTCTAGGAGGTAGCAGCAGTGATAATTGAAGAGAGCAGAAGCTGGACCTCCCCTAAATTTGTCTCTGTCTTACTCTCACTGATTTGGTTAATTTTCTAGTCGTTAACTTCCTCTTTCATCAACTTGCAATCACCGGGTCTATCTATCCTGTCTGTCTCATATTTCCATCAGAATTTGTGACAGTTAAGCCACATTTTAGTGGATGGTAGCTTGGACAGATGTTTATTCTTTTACAGAAAAGACATTGAAATTCCTTCTCCTGAGTTGTATTAAGTGAGCATAAACTAATAATTACATTTATTTCATAAAAAATAATTGAAAACCTGGAAGGATGATCTCTTCCAAGATAACCGCATTGGTATGTGGGCCTTTTTAAAATTGTGAGCAAAGATCTTCTGCTGAAGATGTCTCTCTAATGAAAAATATATCCACATAAGGGGTCGCTGAGTGCAAATGATGTTTGATTTTTTATTTTTTATTTTTTTTAAAGTTAATATCCAGACAGGGTTTTAGTTTAAAATACATTCTCATATGGCAGACGCTCCTGCACTATTAGCACTGCTCAGCTCCGAGGCACAAAAACTTAACTGAGAAGACTACATGCATGAAAACATGGAAGGGAACTAGAGGCTAATAATGTGGACTTATAAAACAGAGACTATATTAAATGTTTGTTTTGTCTCCCACAGCCTCAAGCCTTTCCCCAAGACAACAGGTAAGATAACATCCTCCACATTTTTAGACACACACAGACACACGTGTGCGTAAAACTATTATGAAAATGCTTGTGTGCCTTGAGTATTTTTTTCTCTTTGCTGTACTCTGTTTGTTTTTGTTAATTGTGCATGTAATCGGTAAAGCTGACAGGCAAAGAAATATTTTGGGGGTAATATCAGCAGCTTTCACAAAAGCAGCCAACTCCATGTTCCCTCCATGTTCCTGCATTAGAACTCACACTGTTGTTGGCCCCGAATACAGAAGACTAATAGCTCTCTGGGGAGTGCTATTTGCAACGCCTCATATTTCCCAGTTAGAAGCCAGGGTGGCTTTTAGGACAGAGGTGTTTTGAAAGCTGTTCCCACTGACCGCTCCTTCTGCAATTATTTGCCTGCTGTGGTCTTTCTCTGCTCCCTCTGTCTTTTAAACCGCTCAGCTTGTCACAGCACTCTACTTCAGCTACTCATTGGCCATGAATCAACTACCAGTTGTAGCATTTTGTCAGCACTATGATTATCAACATTTTTCCTTTTTGAATGTGGTTTCAGTCAAATCTAGCTTATCACAACACGGTGTGATGCTAACGCCACATTTTGTGTTCAATCGGGAATTGTGTGATATCTCTTTAATCTTCCCGAGCTCATGATTATTTATCTCAAAAAGACAGCTACAGTTGGTTTTGTTAAACCTTGCCTGATTCATCCACTCCTCATAACCTCCTTGTCCCCACACTGGGCTGTGAGTCAACTTTTACTGACATAAAAGACTGCAGTCTTTACAACCTTTTAAACAGGATTCCTTTGCTTGAATCTCAGATTTTTCTGCACACTAAATCTTTGATGGAAAGAAATGAGGTAGATGTCGCCCTGCACTAACTCTCTGCAGATCAAGGCTGAAACTAAGATGTCACTTCCTCACACTCTGCTCAGTACATCATTTATGCAAAGCATTGTGGCAAATGATGTCCATCTCTCAGTGGTCAAAACAAACTGAATTCATTTTCATTTTTGTGTTTTGATCTAAATTTGTTTCTGCATTTGTCAGAACAAAGCGACAGACAAATTGCTCACAGAAGGCAAGCAGGTGTAGTACTTTAGACTATTGGCAATTTAATTCAATACAGCTCGCAACATGGCACAAACTTAAAAATTGCACTGAAGACAGTCAGCCTTCTAAAATCTGTTCTGAGCAAGTATGATGGTAAACTTAACAGACTATGGCTTGTTTCTTTACGGTTGTAAAACATATCAATAAATTAACTTATTGCATGCTGACAACCAGAAATATGACAGTTTACTGGCTCACTTATTTCGAGCAGAGCCTTTGCTCTAATCATTTGCATCACAGCAACTTCAGTAAATATTTCAGATAATTGCCAGCTTTAAATGCAATGAAATTCCTGTGAAATGCAGACATATGCCAACTCCTTACTCTGTGTTAATTGATCCATTTATTCCAAATAGCTGTGAGATTCTGTTTTTCAGTATCTTCGAGTGAACCTTAATGCCTCTGTCTGTGTATGTTTCTGAATTGCAAACAAATCCCTGATTGGACTTGATGCTTATTTACTCTCCCATTTATATCCTACTTATTTTTCCCCAGTGACAGGTCTGCATGGGGCGCCTACTCCTTCTATTTCTTTATGTTTTATGTTGGAATAATTGGGTTGTTTTTTTTGTGTGTGTTTAATTAGACTTTGCAGGGCTTCTGACACATGGTGATGATTTCCTGATGCTTCTGTTTGCAGGTGATGTGAGGACAGCAATTGAAAGGACATGACGATTCACAAAAAATCAACCTAAAACCCTAAATCCCAAAGATGCACAGGACCAGACAACTTAACAAATTTTGCCACCTTGTCTTGTACTATGCAAAGTGTACATTTTATGAACTGCGGATTGTACCTGATCTTGGTTTAACACTTGTTAGTGATGTGTTTAGAAATACAGGTGGGTATATGGACATGGGGCATTGTATTGTGAAAATGACTTTTTTGTTGTATTTTCCCAGGTGCTTTTGGATTTGTGTTTTGTTCTTGTTCGTTACTTTCAGCATTTGGAATCAAACTTTTACATTTCTTTCCTCATTCCATTGCTTTATACCCTGAGGCCCCCAGATTCTAACACTTGGTAGTGGAAGTTGCCATTCAGACCGTGGGAGCATGTACAGGTTCTAAATAATAACATTTAGTTGCTGAAAGTACCATTTTAAAGATGTAGACCGTCTCTTGTCAGCACACCCGTTGTTCTGAAGATCTATGTTGTAGCATGCTTGATGTCAAGTTCCCCTTTAAAGCATTGATGTGCTGTCAGACGTAATGTCAACTGCGAATCGTTAATGTTAACTTGACCCCTTCTGTGCCTATACAGTTTGTCATTCCACTGTGGAAGACAGAGGTAAGAGTTAAAGACTAAAAAGTGGTATTGTGTAAAAAAAGAGACATTTTGGAAAATATAGATTTTAATCTACACTTGTTCTGAAATTGGGTTTGTATGAGGCCCACACTCATTATGTAGAATAGTTTTTTAATGATATGTTCAGAAATCAGAGGAAAGCCATGATTGCCTTGCTACCTCAGATTCAAAGACACAGTTTAATTTTGTGGATTGTAAACTTGTGTAAAACAGTTGTGATCATTTACAGAACATGAACAGCCGGGTTTAGCATTCGAAGCTTTTGCTTACTGTATCGGTGTACACTGCAACAAGGAGATACCAAGTAAGAGAAGTCACTTATTACTGTACCACAATGGGTCTATGGCCTGCTGAAGAGAGCCGCCGTAGTGATGACTATTACCCTATCTGTTGTTGGTTCTCCCACTGGCCTTTCTAGCACTGGTCCCTCACTGCATTGTGTTATTGTGCTATATGCTATCCTGTAAAACTTGTGAGACCGAACAACACTACTATAACCTCTGACTGTAGGTGAGTGATCATGTCAGTGATTATTTTACTGGTTACAATCATGATGAAACATACTGTGGCAGAACTGTGTCGTTTCTCCTGAGGTATGTATAGATTGACCACACAATGTGTATTAATGCTACATTGTTTTATTCTAAATAAAGTTTTTATAACAACTACAATTCTCTGCCATTTCTGATTATTTTTCTATCCAAATATAGTTTTGGTCTGATAATGTGACTATGTTACTGAATGGCACAGAGAAGTACAGGGCAAGTGGGAACTGAACTCACAGCACCACGAGAACAGTTAGAAATTAAATATGGGAGCTTACAGAAAGCCAAACAAGCAAAGAACAAAAGAACAATAAACCTTGAGTGCAAAATGAAAAATACCCGTCGTTTCCCTTTGAGTCAAATGTACTTCTTTCAATGGTCAAGATTTTTTGAAGCTAAAAAAAAAAAGTTCAGTTGTAAACATTTAACTGCAACTTTTCTTGTGCCTTTTCATTTCTTAATAGATGTTTTAGAGCAAATGGATAGGGTTTTTTTAAATTCTTTTCTTCTTCCCATTTTCTCATTCCTGTCTTCTGTACCTGGTTTTCCTGTATTCCTTTTCTATCTGTGAAGAGTGGGAGATTTAGTGACCATGCCTGAACCACTGCAAACTGTACTTCAGAATAATTACGTTTTGAGAATTGAAAAACAACTCTCAAATAAAATGATTACAGGATTCAATTTGTTTCCCTGTCTTGGTTAAAGGACTGAAGGATCATCGGGGCTCCTCAGTTTCAGCCAGTTTTTGTTTATCATTTTTGGTTTATAAACAACAAAAAGTTGTTGATAAGATTCATCGTCAAAGGATCGCTCACTTTAATTGGGGTGCATTTACTGAAAAATTGATGTTTCAGGGCTTTGTTTTTAATTCAAGCATCAGCTGAAATGCATTCTCACATAATTTCTCATTCACAATTAGTGAATCATTTCGTACCCATTAGAGAAACAAGAAAGCCCAAACTTTTTCAAAACATGTTTTCATCTCCATGACATGGAAGAGGTGTGTCTGCTTAACAGGTAAAACATTTTTTATCGTCACTAGTGTATTAATCATGGTGTGTGTACACACACATATATAAAAATATATATATATATATATATATATATAGTATTACCGATTAATCATTTTATTCTCTATTCTGCTTACCACTGTGCCAGTGTATACCCTGCATTCTAGCTATGTAACTGCAATTTAGATTCACACCAAGCAAAAGTGCTTGAGAGTGAATATAAAGAAACCCTAATGTGACATTTCACTTGAAATTCCTTTACCTTGGGCTTGCCTGATCATGCCATCAAATTCAATTTTAACATGAAACACATTTCATTTTCTGAGAATTGCAGAACTGAGTAAACTGTCACAATAAATTATCGAGGAAATTGTACTCTCAAGCTTTCAATAATTAGATTGTACCATGCTCCAAGTCGTTTTCACGCAGACTGTTCCCTCCATCATTACTTTATCTTGCGTTGGTTTAAAACATATTTTTTGCAAATCTCTTTGCTTCCCACACTTAGTTGCTGTTATATCCTTCCAAGTGATTTTTAGGATAATTATATCACGGGCAAATCAAAACTATGTTTTTTTTCCACCACTTTTACCAAGTTTTCTCCTTACTGGACTGCTTCCCATCTACACTCCAGTTGCCCTTCAACATGCTTCAATAATGCAGCAGCAACGACAAAGTTATAGTACCCTGATTGGATGTGGGCCTACTGTACATATTCTGAATTGTCTTAGATGGTGTACTCTCACATCTGCTTGGCTCCCCCAGGAGCTTCAATTAGTGTAACACTGCTGTGTGCGTCGCAGGAAGCTGGAAGCGTGGAAGTTTTTAAGTACCAAAGTTGGCTACATGAGGGAGATGCAGTACTTATTTCTTACTGGATGCTAGTATTGTGTGACAATGTGTTACATGGGACAGTGGCTTTGTTTTTAATCACCACAACAATATAATAGGCTGATATGAGACCTTATCAGTAATGTCTCTCAACATCTTAATCCTCATCAAATTCATCCATTGGCTCCAACACATTAGAGGTTTGAAGGTCCCGTAAGGTTCACTCTGCCTGTTTGACTGAACAAAGATTAACATACTGAAGCAAAATAAAATCATGACTCATTTAGAGGATGCCTTAAATGTAGCATAGTAATAGTGTCTGTGTAATTTGGTGGTCCTCCCACTTGGGGCATGGGTGAATCTCATTAGTGCCTTGATGGAAACAAATTCATAAAAAAGTGAGCCGCTCCCACATCATGCAGGTCTACCTTTTTACACAATTGTCACACCAAAATATGTAAACATCTCCATTGTGAAAAATTGACTTTTATAGATGGAAACAGAAAAGAGATGTCTTTCATGTATTTAAAATGTTCCGAAGCAAGTTTTTGCATTAGTTCAAATTGAAAGTAAAGTAAAAGTTAAACTTGAAAACAAATAACTTGCGTGTATCATCTTCTTTTTCTTTTCCTTTCAGCTTTTCCCTTCAGGAGTCACCACAGGGAATCAATCTTCTCCATCTATACCTATTGTCTGTATCCTCCTCTCTAACACCAACTAACTTGATATTCTCTCTCACTACGTCCATTAATCTTCGCTTTGGTCTTCCTCTAGACCTCCTGCCTGGCAGCTCCAATTCCAGCATCCATCTGCCAATATATTCACTATCCCTCCTCTGTACATGGCCGAACCATCTCAGTCTGGCTTTTCTGACCTTCTTTCCAAAACAACTAACATGTGCTGTCCCTCTGATGGACTAATTTCTGATCCTATCCATTCTCGTCACTCCTAAAGAGAACCTCAACATCTTCATCTCTGTGACCTCCTGCTCTGCACCCTGTCATTCATCATTGTCACTGTCTCCAAACCATATAGCATCGCTGGTCTCACCACAGTCCTGAACACCTTTCCTTTCATTCTGGATGATATTCTTCTATCACAAGGAACCCAGACACTTCACCACCCATTCCAACCTGCCTGAACCTGCTTCTTTGCCTCTTTTCCACACTCTCAGTTGCTCTGTTGACCCGAAGTACTTGAAATCTTCCAACGTCTTGATCTCCACTCCCTGTAGCCTCACCTTTCCACCCGGGTTCCTTTCATTCACACCCATATATTCTGTCTTACTGCAACTAACTTTCATTCTTCTCCTTTCCACAGCATACCGCCACATCTAAAGATTTAAAACATGTTCCTGCTCACACTACAGTTCACAATGTCATATGCAAACATCATGGTTCATAGAGATTCCTTTCTACCCTCATCTGTCAGCCTGTCCATCACCACTGCAAACAAGAAGGGGCTTAGAGCTGATGCCCATTGAAGTCCCACCTCGGCCTTGAACTTCTCTGTCACACCTACAGCACACCTCACCACTGTCTCACAGCCTGCATACATGTCCTGCACCAGTCTAACATACTTCTCTGTCACTCCAGACTTCCTCATACATTACCGGAGTTCCTCTCTCTGCACCCTGTCGTATGCTTTTTCTTGGTCTACAATAGCGCAATGCAGCACTCTCTGACCTTCTCTGTACGCTCTTTTAGGAATCTCAAAATAGATACTGCATCTTAGTACTCTCTCTAGGCGTGAAGCCATATGGCTGCTCACAAATGCTGACTTCTGCTCTGTCTAGTTTCACTACTCTTTCCCATAACTTCATTGTATGGATCATCAACTTTATCCCTCTATAGTTACCGCAATTCTGCATATCCCCCTTATTCTTAAAAATGGGCACCATCACACTTCTCCATTCCACATGCATCTTCTCACTCTCTAAGATCCTGTTGAATAATCTAGCCAGACACTGTGCTGCTGCCTCTCCTAGACACTTCCATACCTCCACGGGTATATCATTAGGACCAACTGCCTTTCCACTCTTCACCCTCTTCAATGCCCTCCTCACTTCACTTTTACTGATCTCTGCTACTTTGTGGTCTATAATAGTCGCCTCTTCGACCCTTCCCTTTCATTCATTTTTCTCATTCATTAGCTCTTCAAAGTACTCTTTCCAACTTCCCATCACTCTTCTAGCATCTGTCAATACATTTCCCTCTCTATCCTTAATCACCCGGACCTGCTGTACATCCTTTCCATCTCAATCTCGCAGTTTTGCCACCCTGTATAAATCATTCTCTCCCTCCTTACTCTCCAACCAAGCTTACAAATCATTTTACGCCCTTTTTTTGCCTTTGATACCTCTATCTTTACCTAACACGGTATCTCCCTGTACTCCTGTCTCTTCTCTTCCCTCCCCTCACTGTCCCGCGTCCTTTTTGCGAACTGCTTTCTCTATATATACTCCTGCACTTCCTCATTCCGCCACCAAGTCTCCTTATCTACTTTCCTTTCAGATGACACACCAAGTACTCTCCTACCCGTCTCCCTGATCACATTAGCTGTAGTACTCCAGTCATCTGGAAGTTCTCCCTGACCACCCAGAGCCTTTCTCAATTCCTCCCTGAAAACATACAACACTCCCCCCCCTTTAAGCCTCCACCACTTTGTCCTTTGCTCTGCCTTTGTCCTCCTGATCTTCCTTGTCACCAGAGTCATCATATAAAACCCTATCCTATGCTGTCTGGCTACACTCTCACCTACCACTACTTTGCAGTCACTGATCTCTTTCAGATTATCTGGTCTATACAAGATGGAGTCTACCTGCGTGCTCCTACCTCCACTCTTATAAGTTACCCTATGTTCCTGTCTTTTCTGGAAAAAAGTTTGCAGTTTGCATTGCAGCCATTTAAATCCTTTTTGCAAAGTCTACCACCATCTGTCCCTCTACGTTCCTATCCTGAATACCAAACCTGCCCATCACTTCTTCATCGCCTCTATTTCCTGCACAAACAGGTCCATTGAAGTCTGCAACAATGACCACTCTCTCATCTCTGGGGATATTCTGCATCACTTCATCTAACTCATTTCAGAACTTCTCCTCAAACTCACATCCCACCTGTGGGTCATAGCCATGAACAACATCGAGCATCACACCTTCAATTTCCAATTTCAGGCTCATAGGTCTATCTGACATTCTTTTGACCTCCAGAACATTCCTAACAAACTCCTCCTTCAAGATAACTCCTATTCAATTTGTCTTCCTGTCAGTACCATGATTAAAACTTAAAACCTGCTCCTAAGCTTCTCGCCTTTCCACCTGGTCGCCTGGACTGACAGTATATCCACCTTCCTTCTCTGCATCATGTCAACCAACTTTTTACATTTTCCTGTCATCGTTTTAGGTTTTACAATAAGTTACAAGTTCTGAGTCAGTATAATATACAGTGTAATATATAGTCTATACAACATATACATTTCTTCAATATGTGGACCATGAAGTTTGCAGATGATATTGTGATCTGAGAGCAGGGAACAGGTTGAGGAAAATCTTGAGAGGTGGAGGTTTGCTCCAGAAATGGGAGGAATGAAGGTTCGTCGCAGCAAGACAGAATATATGTGTGTGAATGAGAGGAACCCGGGTGGAACGGTGTGGCTACAGGGAGTGGAAATCAAGAAGTTGGAGGATTTCAGGTACTTAGGGTCAACAGTACAGAGCAACGGAGCGTGTGGAAAAGAGGTTAAGAAACGGGTTCAAGCAGGCTGGAATGGGTGGAGAAAAGTGTCAGGGGTTCTTTGTGATAGAAGAATTTCATCTAAAATGAAAGGAAAGATTAACAAAACAGTAGTGAGACCAGCAATGCTGTATGGTTTGGAGACAGTGGCACTGAACAAAAGACAGGAGGCAGAGCAGGAGGTAGCAGAGATGAAGATGTTGAGGTTCTCTTTAAGAGTGACGAGAATGGATAGGATCAGAAATGAGTCCATCAGGGGGACAGCTCATGTTAGATGTTTTGGAGAGAAGGTCAGAAAAGCCAGACTGAGATGGTTCGGCCATGTACAGAGAAGGGATAGGGACTATATTGGTCGACGGATGCTGGAATTGGAGATGCCAGGCAGGAGGTCTAGAGGAAGACCAAAGAGAAGATTTATGGACGTAGTGAGAGAAGATATGAAGGTAGTAGGTGTGAGAGAGGAGGATACAGAGAATAGGGTTAGACGGAGGAGGTTAATTCGCTGTGGCAACCCCTGAAAGGGAAAAGCCGAAAGGAAAAGAAGAAGAAGAAGATGTGTATGATGGTTATGGAAAATATTTCACTGAGCCTCTGTGAATCAAAACAAACGGTTTGGTACTATGGTTCCCTGAATAATTGGACATCAATTATGGTAAAATTATACTATTCCATGCTGAAACTCAGAAAACTCAGTCAGGAGTCAACAACAGCGATGAATTTTGTAAATATAAAAGGTCTTGAATTATAAATGAAAATGAGTACATAGAGTGTCGATCATTTTTTAACCTAAGATTTCTGGATGGATTCCCACGCTGCTCCTAGCCCCTTACTGCTTCCCAGCTGCTGCTAAATGGCTTCCTAATGCTCATGGTTCAACCATGCAGGATTTTATTCAGTGGTCAAATTTCACTGATCTTGTGCTGTATGTATAATAGAATAGAATATAATAGAATATTCCTGTAATCATTCCACAGTAGGAAAATTTGCTATAAAGGTTGTTACTAATGTGCAATTACTAAAATATAAATATCTGAATAAATATATATATATAATCAGTATAAACATGTGCAGAGGTGGCAACGAGCACCGAAGAACAATGCTTACAGCAGCATAACTGAATGTGACAAGGGGCTGTCTTCTTCCTGTCTTCTATTAACTCACTTTATACCCTACTTTAAAACCACTCAGCTAAAAGGCACATTTTAATCATCCTTTTCTGTTGCTAAACATTACCATGGAAATTGTCTGAAATAGTGAAATAATATTATCCTTTTCTCTCTCTGCTGAAAAAACGTCCTCAAATAATGTAATAATGATAATAATAATAGTGAAATAATGCTATTAATGCTATCAAATAAAGTTATTTGAGGGTGCCTTTCTTGATATGTCACAAATATCCAATTAGCAATTACAAAACATCACATGCAGTTAAGATGACAACAAAGACCAGTGAGGAAAATTAATGTTGCCCATCTAAATGTATCAGAGTACATGAAAAGTTCACAGAAGGGAGAGAATATTTACCATTACATTCCACATTTGTTTAAAGTTGTGAGGATTACTAGTTGCATGCATTATATAATGTTGTCATGGCCAGGAGGGTTCTTGGATGAGAGGCAAAACATCTTCAAAAAAACAAATCAGTTTGCCACAACAATATTGTATGAGTACCATGACCTGGATGACTGAAAACTCTCACAGACACATTACTAGTTGCAATAAATTCAAACTGTGGGCAGGGATTGCAAATGGGTATTGTCGGGCCTGTAATGATCTCTGTAGACTTTACAAATAATGTACCTATGCTTTTTGGATCTTGAGTATACTGACTACCATCCCAGCTCGTGTGACTCCATTACAGATTGGTTATGTGAATAGTATGCCAGTTCTGGATTGCTTAGTTTAGAGATGTATCTAATGTGTGCATCACTATGCTCATTTTTTAATATTATGTAACGTTTACTCATCTTGGGGATACTTTATGACCTCTGTTATATCAGGGTTCATCATCAAGCATATACAACGATGAAATTGTATGAAATGCCCAAATTATGGTTTGGTCTAATAGATGAATATAAAATACCAATTTCATCTCTGTGCTGTGAAACCTCAAGTACAACAGTACTCTGCCCTCCATGCGGATTAAACAGCACTACTACTACGGTCCCATTTTGTGGGAACACCAGTGCAACAGTATCTAAGCTTTTCTAATTTCCTTGTGCCCATGTCCCTGCACTCTTCTGATCACCATCTGATCAAGTAATTCTCTTTGTCGAGGGTGAAAACAGAAAACAGTTCCTGCAGTCATTGGCTGCACTGCCTCGTGACCCAGCAGCCTTTCTCTCTCTATGGCACAGTGCTGCTGATGGTGCAGGACAGTGCAGTTTATTTGTTCCTTTCCCACACCCATTACTCATTCACTCTGCAAAGCTAGTTGGCTTGCAGAGCCATTCGACAGCTGTCCCCTTTGATCAAGTTTGGCAGACAGGGACAGAGCCATTGCTGTTGGTATGGATGTGTTGGCGGGAGGCAGCCTCTGGCTCAAGATATGGATAGTGAGCAGATGTTGAGGAGGTGGAAGGCAGATTACAGCAGGACCTGTTTGGGATACAGCATCCTGCCTGAATCTCAAAGAGATGGAGAAAAGAGAACAAGGGAGGAGCACAGGGCCAGTAACCCAGATAATGATAGCAAATCTAAAGAATGGCTGTTTTTCTTCTTGCTATTATATTGGCGGCTGAATCATTGTTATGCTGACACAGTGGTCCACTATAATAATGTTCAAGCTCGCATAAACCTCAGTCAGACTTGTACTATAACTAATCTCACCCTTTACAGTTCCCTTGCAGTACTGCTGAACTTCATTGTCCTCAGAACAAGTCAGACCTCAACAAAGTGCTGAATGTCCAATTTGAATTATTCTAAGTACCAAACTAGCTCTCTCTTCAAGTAGCTAAATGGAACAAGACCTTCTTCCAGCAAGGCATCAACCAAATGTTTTGATTTTCCAAGTTTAGCAGAATAACTTGGGTATTGCCAGCTTCCTGATAGACAGCCAGACAGCCAGACAGCCAGACAGCCAGCCAGCCAGCCAGCCAGCCAGCCAGCCAGCCAGCCAGACAGACAGACAGACAGACAGACAGACAGACAGATGATTATTTTAGGCACTGTTATGCATTAACTGACAGCACTGCACAATAATTTCAGCATTTAGAGAAAATCACTGATTATAGTTAACTTTTAATTGAATGTGTATCATCACTCCACATACATATGATATCAATATATAGACCTATAGATCTATAAACCTTACAATTTAGATGTATGATGTTTTCAACTTTGTGTACAGTAAGGTATGGGACGCTATTATATTTTTATCTGTTATGAAACAGATATAAAAGAACAGTGAAGGGGTTTTCTTTAGACAGAGGTGAGATGTTGTAGACAGCTTTAATGGTTGGTATCTTATACTGGAGATTATGACAGCAAGGCTGAATCTGTTCTACTGTCAGTCCAGCAGGTGATGAGGGTAATGAGCATTGATGTGGTCAGTCTCATTTGCCAACACGACTTAAAAGAGTCAGGTCTGCTGCTAAATGTGCAACCTTTTCCAATCAGATTGTGAGTGTCAACAAATGTTACATTTTTTTTTTTTTTCCCTGTTATGAGAGCACATAAAGAGAATATATTAACACCAACTTGTTCATGTCTTTAGACAGTTAAGGTATATGCATCCCTCCCTATTCACATCCCCCCCTTTATAAAGCACCCCTGTCTCCCTTATATTTAATCCGTAAAACAAAATTAAGGTTTTCATCTTGCTCAGCCTATTTAGATTGGATTAAATTGAATTCATCTTTATAGTAATTTCACATTTACAAATACAAAACAACAGAATGCAGATTGGCATCAAACCAAATCTGCATTAAACAGTAAGTGCAGGATATACAGTACTAATTACAGAGAAAAAAAGAGTGCAATGGACACGATATGCAGGAGAATAAATGATTGAGAAGACTAAAACATGATACTGTATATGGGTCTGTGTGCTCCAGACATAATCTATAATTTGAAGTACTATGTACATACTAGACACATGGATGCGTGCAAATAAATATTTAAAGTGCTCTTTTAAACAAACTCTTTCTTGATTTCTGCTAATGGTTGAAGAATAATAAACAAAAAACAATTTTAATAGGTATGTGCAATGTAATTGAAAGTGTTAAGGAAACCAGTCAGCTCTTCCAAGCATGGCCCATTAGCTTCAGGCAGGTTACTGAAAATCCTGGTTGCTGTGTTTAGAGCGCTGATGCCGCAAAGTAAGATTTAACCAATCAGGTCACTTATATTCACAGAAGGCCATGATGTAATTAAATTTGATTGGCATTTTGTACTGCCTGCAGGGAATTGCTAAAACATTTCTGGGGAAAATATAAAATAGGCGTTTGTTCTGTTGGGCACAGGGAAAGTGAATATTGACCGATGTTATGCTGTCTATAAACAATTTGATTTACATCCTGGATGCATGCAACAAAAATACTTGCACCCTACACATGTCCAAATTTCCCAGGTGTTTTCTGGACTCCATCTATTTTCATGAGTTTCCTTCAGCCAGTGGCAAGATATTCATCACACTTTTGTGTCTGACAGGTTCTGGTTGATACACCAAAACATTTTGCCAAAACCCAAGAAACACTGAATAATTAAAAGATTGCCCCATGTCTTGAACATTAGATAATTGTTACCATAGATATGAATGAAATTACACTTGGAGTTCAAAAATCGATCTGACGTTGCTGAGTATTAGAGTTTTGAAAGTGCCCTCTTTCTTCAGATCATGTAAATGTATGTGTTGCTGAGATAGTTACTTACTAGTAAGACAAATATATACATTCTACCAAATGCTTAATAGATTCCCCTTTTGCAAACACCCAATCGAACCAAGCTTCATTGAGATGAATCCTCTCTCTGTGTAATCCTACTGATAACCTAGACGGATCAATAAACACATTAAAAATGTAGTATCAAAGACTAACTAACTGGCAAATAATCACTGCTTCATCACATCTTAATATCAAATAATATATGGTAAAGACATGTTTCGCACAATGTTGAATATGTTGTGTCTTCATTGGTTTCACAGGTTTACAAAGGTTTAAATTTAAAAAAAGGCCAAAATAGACGTGAGACTTCTTTTGGGTTATAAGTGTCACCTTGTTAAATATTAATTTCATTTCCACAAGAATTTAAAAAGAAAGGATAAAATTACCACTGACTTCGTCCAAGGGAACTAGATTCTTTCTAGTCACCAGTCCTGCAGCTCTGTTACTCCCGGTTTTGAAGTTATATGTCAAAATGAGTCTCTGAGAGTGAAATTTCATCATTTGGTGTTTTGTTAACTAGTGTAGACTTTTTTTTAAGTTACAAAAAAGTTTATGTCTGCCAGCACTATAATTTTTTTAAAATCATTTTGTATAATGACCATTGTTTGATATGCAGGTTATGGTCTGGAATTTTGGCATTCCAATTATGCTCACAGATGTTTCGCTCATTGTCATTCATGAGAAAATCCTAAGATAGGCAAGTTTGAAAGTCTGGGTGTCCATCCAAAGTTTTCCATGTAAAGATGATTCATGATGATTGCATCTCCATTCTTGACTGGTGAAGTAACATAATCATGTTCATCTTCTTAATGGTATACTCTGGTGAAGTTTGGAAGTCACATTTCTTCACAAGTACACAGCAAAGCTTTATCAACATTAGCAACAACAAAATATTGCAGCTCACAGCAATAGAAACCCATCATTTTTTAAAATGAAAATTGTGTGTTGGGAAAGATGTCAGTGGTGACATGGTAAGGCTTCTTTCTCACAACAAAAAATTCCCTTGCTCGATTCCGACTGGGGGCCATTCTCTGTGGAGTTTTTTGTTTTCCCAAAGTCTACGTGGGTTTTCTTCGTGTTCTCTGGATATCTCCCATAATCCAAATACATGCATTTGGTTCACTGGAGACTCTAAATTGCTCAGACATGAATGAGAGAGCGAGTGGTTGTATGTGCCTGTATCTGGCACTGTGATTGGCTAGTAACAGATCCAAGGTGTGCCCCACCTCTTGCCCAGTCATGGGTGGGATGGGCTCTAGCCCAAACTGCAAAGCAGAGTGCGGAATAAACAGTATAGATAATGAATGAATGAATGACAGAAAGGTAAAATAAATTACTAATAAAGTGGACATAAGGCAGCATGGTGATGCAGTGGTTAGAACGAAGAGTACAAAGCACCGTGGTTTAATTATTTACAGTTCAAATTATTTACAGTGAAGGCAAACCACCCCATGTTCACAAAAATACAAAAGTATGTTGGATGTTTCTGTTCCAGTTCTTGAATCAGAGCCACTCTGTGATAGCCTTTGTTTTCCCTAAAACAAAAGCAATCTAATTGAACGGACAGGGGTCAAATGGATTTGTAGGGTGTAATCAGACATAAACTTCATTTATTCATTTGGTTGCAATACCAAAGTGAAGATTAATGTTAAAGGATTCTCTGTCAAGGCAAGCACTGCAAACTAAGGACCGTTATAATTCAGAATCAAATGTAGCTTTCCTGGTTAATAATGTTGATAAAGGACTGAAAAAATATCTTTCAGCGCTAGCATCAGCAGCCAGTGTGTCAATTCCAGCTTAAATAGTTAGAATGAATATCAGTTCAAAAGTCTCAAAGACATGGGACAGCAAACTCCGTAGGGGTACTTTGCAGTTTTTCTAGGAGCTACTGTACCGTACTAATCCCGTCATACTATGTTGTTTCCAGTATCATGAGCAAGAAGAAACTTGCCCTTCAGAGAGGAAGAGTGATATGGTACAGCTTTTTGTTCCGAGTTCTTCATATAAAATGCAAACCCTCAAAGCCTTTGAAAAAACATGTCAGATTCGGCAAGCAGGTCGATGGGAGGAAGGGGAGTTGTCATCTGTCAAAGGAACAGGTATCTAACACTCGAGTGACGAGGTAGGCATTTTCATTGAATAATGCAGTTAGGAGTTTTTTATTTTTGTTTTTGAATTTGTTTTAGCTTCTTCATAAATATTCACTGACCTCATCAGACCAACCTTAAAATGTGACATTGTTTTTTCCAACAGCTGTTGAACGGCAAAAGAAAATAGCTAGGGAGGAAATTTTTCGAAAAAATGTGAAACACAAAAGTATAAGGGTACGCCTTTTTTACTACAGGTTGATTACAAATTCTAAAGTAAACAATGCAGAAAAAAACAGTAATTACTGCACTGGATGAACTGTCTTGCAGGCCACTGCCCTAACCCTAACCCTCTGATTCACATCTGACTGGTCAGGTTGTTTGAATTGTTTGAATCTGAATACCTTGGTTTGTAGTGGTTTATATTACAGGTGGTGCAGTGGTTAGCGCTTTTGTCTCACAGCAAGGAGGTCCCTAATATGATTCCTACAGGGGTCGTTCTGTGTGGAGTTTGTATGTTCTCACCGTTACTGCATTGGATTCTCTAGTTTCCTATCACAATACAAAAACATGCAGTAGGTTGATTGGAGACCTTACGTTGGCCAGGCATGTGAATGAAGGAGTGAATGGTTGTGATTCTCTATATGTGGCCCTGTGGTCCAGGGTGAACCTTGACTCCTGCCAAATGACGGCTGTATCCAAGCTGTACAGCCTCGCCCCTGACCCTGCGACCCTAATTGCAGGATAAGTGCTATAGATAATAATGAATGCAACTGAGCACAAGTCAATAAATGTGTCCCTGCTCGAGCATATATTAACTCTATAAAACAAGGATTATGAGGTTTACAGTGTTCTCACCTGAAATAAAATTTTTATCCTATTATAGTTCTATATTCAGGAGCCAAATGTTATGTCTGTGATGTTCACAATGAGAAAGAATACAATTTGAATAGATTCATGACAAATCCCTAAAATGTCGCAGCTTGTTTGTTTTTAGGCACCGTTACGATAACAAAATTTCACAACTGCAACAAGAAAATTATTTATATACACATTGTCTATGGTACAAGAACTGAGAATTTTGTTAAACCAAATTATTTCAACACATTCAATGACATTCTCAACTACATTACTGCTAACTGCTGCAACCATGCCGTACCAGCTCTTTACTGAATTCCATTTAACTGGTTTCCTATTAATACCCAGTTTGTGGTCCATTTTTTTTACCCTCATTTTGGTATGTGAAGGAACTTGTCTGTATACTTGCAAAGTTGCACCATATGTTCAGGGAATTTATGTTGTGTCTTAGAATAATACTTGAAAAGGCAACATGAATGATGAAGTATGACCTATATTTTCTGGTTCAGCCTAGTCTTTACATAATTTTCTCCTCAATTCTATCAAGTAAGTTCACCTCACAAATCAATATTTTAAAACATGAAGACAGCCCCCAAAATAAAATATAAATCTAATGAATGGGATCTAATTTTTCTAAGCTCTAAACCCTTCCATTCCTCATACATGTCTGTATTCCATTATTCATGCTTGACAAGAGATACTAGGGAAGAAATACTGCCCCAAATTCCCCATCACCCTGCTAAGAATCTGTTAAGTAAAGCTGAAACCAATCCAGCTTAAGACCCTCTCACTGTCTTGGAGCCCCTTTGCTGTAGTCTCAACGAGAATACCTGGGCTTCTATCTGTGATAGCGATTGCAGTTGGTAAGAAGGTTATCCTTGCACATCAGTGCGCACAAGAGTGCGAGGGGTTGGGTGTTACATGATGCAGTACAAGGAAAAAAAAAATTAGAAACTGTTAATTCCAATTGCTGGAGACAAAGTTTCCAGCAATTACTTCTCTTTAGACTCTGTTTTCTGCTGACTGGGGATGAGCTTAAGTGCAGATGTGGTGCAAACACCTCAACAACAACCAATTTCCTGTCAGATAATAAGTGAGCTGACCCTTGTGTAGATGAAGTACAACAGAATAACGGGCAATGGATTGATGTGTATCCAGTCTGCTTGAATGTATGTGTATTCTCTTGGAATTTGTCATCCCACTTTAGTATTTTGCAGCTATTTTCCCAAGTATTGTCTCAAGAATATAATTTTGGTGCTTTTTCTCTGGGTGACGTGTGTTCATCAGAACCATGTCAAGCTAAGGATCTTGATTCATTGAGAACAATCAAAGTGCACAGGGAGTTGTTGTTTTTGTTTTTGTTTAACACTGAGACAATGATTTTGTTCAGGAACCAGACATAAGTCAGAACAGACAAACTCCTGCATTCTAAGTTGGATATCTTTTCATCAAACAGGGACAAAACTAAAGGTTAGATTTTATTTGCATTAGCTGAAGGTCTTCAAGGGAGGACTGAAACATAGATTTATAAAGAGGACTAAACGAACATTATTTCAGTATATCAATTAAAGATTCATTGAGTAGTGAAGCAAACTGGGGACTCAACGTGCATAAAGGGTAATCATCTGTTCTATAACTGGAAGGTCAGACATTGTGTACTTTGGATTATGCAAATACTATGTGTGCACACGCTTCTTATATCAGCTGCTCTCTGACATGAAACTAATCAACGTGTTAATTGTGAGTTCTTACAATCATTGCAGATTAAAGGTTAATTGTTAATTATCGCATTGTTTCGAAGAAATTCCAGTAATATAGAAGGAAAGCAGAAGCAATTCAGCATCTGTGCAAGTCTGTTTGAGAGAAAGTAGGAGAGAAAAGAAAAGGCTGGTGCTGTTGTGTAGTCTGTTTTCCCTGCTTAATGCATGACAAGCAACCGATTTTGTTTGCATGTTCGTTAGAAACGTAGGCTGAGTAACAATAAACCCATTACAGGGTCAATAATAAGGGTGAATTTGTGAACTCTGCTTCATTTGAGAATAACACTGCAGTTGCTGAATGATTCCCATCTATTTGCAGCATTATTTGAATTGATCTTGTTTTCTTCCTCCTGATCCACATTTCTTCTTTTGAAACCGTATTAATTAATTTATCCTAATTTCTTTTACTCCCTTCCACTAATTCCTTCCCCTCCATATACCTTTTTGGTCAATGCACTTCAGCCGTTCAGTCTCTCTGCATTACTCTCTTTTCAAGATTGCCTAAGTGTGTGGCACTTAGTGGTGTTATGGGACCTAATGGAGGTTTATAGATTGTCTTCTCAACTGCTTAGAGTATTAGTTTTTTTTTCTGCAAAATGGATATCCTATTTTGAAAATAAAGCACATATTGTGGCAGACATAAGGGGTGTCCTCTCTCACACTGGTACTAAGGGCTGGGGGCGTTGTTACAAGTATACATATGGGCATTTCCAAATGTTCTGTTGGTTAATTGTTTTGCTGATGTGTTCGGATTAAAGTTCTTGAAACTTCTTCACGACTCCGCCGTCATTTCCTCATCCACACACCACAATATACCCAAACTACCTTGCCTAAATTTACTCTACACTATTTGTGCATATAAAAATAATTTAATGATAAGATGAAAGTAAAATACTGTCCACCAGATTGTGAGCTAAGACAACTGGAGTACTTGAAATTAACATTATTGGCTATCTATATTATTCTATTCTTAGACCACAGAAGTGGTTACTTCCTTCATCTCTGCTTCATGGTCGGCTGAAGGGTGACAGCGAACCTGGCAACAGCTCTTCACTTATAGAGGAGCCTACTTGTGTTCTTTGATAACAAGTTAATTGATTAGATGCTTGATGTGGCTTGCAAATGAAAAGTTGAAGAAAAAAGCAATTCTCTTTACCGTAACATTGAAATCCTGATTTATGACTTTGCAGCCGGGTGTGCCTAAATGTGGAAGACAAACAGAAATTTCTGGTAACGACAGAATCTCTTCTACTGGGTGACCCCTAATTGTTTCATGATCCAAAGGTTTACCCCCCGTATGCTTCCATCCCTTGATTTCAAACAGTAAACACAGCAGGACTGCTCTGTTAGGAGGATGCCAGTTTCCATAACATGCTCGCAGTGTGGGGTCATTATTGATTTAGGCTAATCCCCCCGTACAAACAGGATTATCTCTGTCTGACATGGTACAAACCAGTGTTTACGAAAGACTACAGAATGTGTCAGAAAGCTGAGTTGAATTCAATCAGAACAGCAGCTAAAATTGCTAATCCAGCCAATGACAGGGTTGGGCCATTTTGTCACATTGACACCTGATAATCTTGAAGGAAGGATGGAAAGAGTAGTTTTTGTCAAAAGAAGTGACTTGCAGTTTACAATGGATTTTCACCACTTTTCTGACATTCAGAGCAAAAGCTTCTCTGAAAAAACAATAGAAGACTAAAAGAGAGAAAAGCCAGTTAGGGGAATGTATGTGGCTCCTGAAACATATCATTTCCCACAGCTGTGACTGTCTTTGTTTCCCTACCAGAATTTCCAAAGTCTAATACTGTCAAAACTGGACCGCAAATGACTAAATATTGTCTTGCAATAAGAATTTATTGAGTTTGATCACATTTTCATCAGTTCCATGAACTATACTCATCTGCCTTCTGCCCTCATAGGTAAATAAAATATAATAAACTCTTCACTTTGAACTGATTGTTTTTAACACATGATGTTTTATTTCTTGCAAATATAGTTTTTTCCTTAACCAAATTCAGTCCCTAAACAAGTAAAAAAAAAAGATATATTTCTCTTGAAGAAAATTTAAACTGGACATCACAGCAAATGATACAAATTGATCCTGAAATTAACTCAACAAAGACCACCTCCCACAATGGGAGCTTCTGGCTTCTGTTAACTTCACAGGGTTCTGAGTCCATTTGAAGTTTTCCCATGTGCACAAGAAATTCAGTCTATGTGCTCTGAGTTCATTTTATAGGCTGAACATGAAAATTGTTGAGGCTTTCCTGTTCTTTCTCTGCCTTTCTCTGTGTGTCCACAGCTAATAGCTAGTGACTTTGAATAGATATTGTGATTGTGATATTTTTAAATAAATCATTACTAATTGCTGATTACAAGATTATTACAGTGCCTACACAATTTTTTTCAGCTGATATCTGCACAAAATCTTGTTCCACTTCATAAAGGCATCTTGCGATATCTCTGTCTAGACTTAAGTGTTGAACTGACTCACTGTGTTATCCCTTGAGCCATCCTGCCAGAGCGGCTGAAAAACTAAACCCAAACATGGACAGGATGGTGGATGTATTGCTCAAACATTGTTTCACCATACATGGTGCCTCTCCAGTTTCTCCTGCCTCCCTGGCATCACCAAATGCTGTACTCTGGCCTTTGTTCTCTGATCCTCTCCCAAGTGCTCTTTTGGCTCTGTCTTTGCCTTGGTGTGTTTGCTCGGTGCAGACTGAAGCGTGTATGTGTGTGAGTGTTTGTGTGTGTGCACTTGTGCAATCCTTTGTTTTTGTCTTCCAGCCGAGTTGCATTTATTGCAGGGGTCTGCACCCAGCATGTGAGGCATGTGACTCAAAGTCTGGAATCCACAGCTTCATTTTACTTTTTTGACAACATCTGCATCTTGCAAATGTGAGTGCACTAATGAATCCATAAGTTTTGCGTCCTCTATGAGAGTAAATGTGGATGGGAATGTACTCTCCCAAAGGAGCAGGTGCTACTGTTGTGATGTATAGCTACATGTTTATGCCCAAGAATGTTGAGTTTTACTAACAATGATTAAGGGTCTTTTATCCTCCTGCTTACTTTGTTAGCCTCATTCCTTTACAGCTTGCAGTGAGAGGTTTTCCCATTGAACTGAGCTTTTCAAACTCTGAGAACTGAAGGAAGCCTTTGGGATCTCCATGCAGATTGTCCCAATCCATTTCTAATCTTCATATCTACAGACACAAGGCACAGACATATTGAATACCCTTTTCTTTGCTCTCCCAAGATTACCTGCCAGGCTTGACATGGTTGGCTGATGTTGACACTGTTTGAATTGGTCCTCTAAAAGTGTGCATGTGCGCGGTCTCTCTGGGAATCTTCAGTAGCTGACATTGTTCATTTGCAATTTTAAACAAATACAGTTGCTGAAAGCCTCCCTGGGTTATGGCATTAGGGCATGAATGGATCAAACTGAAGCAGGATTTAGACCTGTTGTCTTGCACAGCAAAAGGTTTATTAGGACCAATAGGTTTCATAACAACTTGCTGTTTCACCTTGAGCCCAAACTTCATTGACGTTATACATGAATGCACAATAAAACAAGATCAGACTTCAGAATTTGTTCATAAAGAAAGGATGTCAATATATATAATAAAAGTTTCTATGTATGTTGGCAATTGATCATGGAGAGAATTAAACACACTCATCAAGTTGGGAAAACAGAGAAGCACTTGACATCTCCCTCTACGATTACAGTGAATAAATGCAATGATAAAACAAATGAGTGCATAAGAAGCAGCCAGGGTGCATTTATCTTCTTTTCTGTATTTTGTGCAGAATAATCAGCTATAGACCAGGTAAGAGGCCCAGGTGTTTAACTGATAGCTCTCTCAAGCTATTGCCTGGACAGCCATACAGTCCACAAATACATGTTGAGAGACTGATAAAAATGCAAGAGACAGCAGTAGCTTTGCCAGATGGAAAACAATGCAGGAAGAAATGGATGCATGAACAGGTTGATTTACTTCCATGGAAGTTGGCCAAAATGCATCATCACTTTTCAGTATTGGCTTTGCATACATTTTAATGTGGACTCCCCAAACTCTTCCCCTTAATTTACACTTTCTTTGCACAACTGCTTTGTAATTCCTTTGTCAATGGAAGGTCACTATTTCAAAGGGATAATGCAATTGACAAAAATTCTTTTTTCATATTCTTGTTTGCAGGGATCATTTAGTATACTTTAAAAATCGATTTATGCATTTTACCCCAGCTATCAAGAGAGAAGCAAAGTGCAGTTCATCAATTCATGCCTCAAAAATATGATTGGCCAAATACTGTATCTGCATCAAGAACAAGTGAATAGCAAACTAATTGTATAAAATGCATAAATAATGTCTGTAGCAAGCAGATATATTGTTGAAGATTGAGTTGCACAAAAGACAAGCTGGTCATAGCTCTTGTTAGCCCCAGGCCTGTTATCGTTTGGTTGTCTGTCTGTGAATTTGGTAAATATGTTCACTTTACAGTAGACTAATTAAGATATACTCTTTACTCAAGATTAGTATATGGTCATAGAGTAGCAAAACTGCAGTGATAAATGGATTTCAAAAAGCTAACATCATGGTAACTTTGAAAATAAATACATCATCTGTGCTAAAAAAAACAACTGATATAATGTTATTCTGTGGAAAACAGGAACAAGAAAGTCAAAATTCGTGTTACACCAAGTCAGTGCTGGATCCTTATAAGCTGAATGGGTCTGAGCTATCTGCCTACTGTCACATTTGGGCCATTTTAATTGAAAACTTATGCTCTCAGTAAAAATGTAAATAGTTATATTAATGTATGTATTGACAATAGATATAGTGTATACTATGTTGTACTTCATGTTAGAATGTGGCGGACATACTAATAATGACACAACTGAAACAATACAGTGAGTTGCTTGAATGGATAAAGCATGAAAAATAAAGGACAAAAATAGAGAAAAATGAATCAAGGGCAGCCTTACTGGACTCCTCCAGCAGCCAATTCCAGAGCCGTAAGATACTGATGACTCTGCCTTTTAGCTTTAGGCTAGAAATTATTAACTGGCCCTTGGCAAAGAATCACAGGCTACATTTGGGCCTATCAAAGCTGAGAAATACTGCTTTAATTGTCACTCCTGTCACTGTTAAAATGATAAAGTTGGTTTTCTGTCAAATATGACAGTTTAATCTTGTAAAAAATGTTAATGTAGCAATCAATTAATCATTAGTTGTGAAATATTTAGGAAGACACAATATCAAGAATTATGGTTGTGTAACCATGGACAACAATCTCTAAATTACCCTTGGATAAAAATCCTCTTATTTTCAAGATTCCACAATGCTGCCTAAAGCAAGACCACGTGTTTTTGCAGTGGTTAATGAAAAATTACATGCAAAGTTCTGCTTTGGCTTTTAAATGATAAAATAACTGGGGGTGCAAGACATCCTCACTGCAAGGAACAGTATGTATTTAATGGCTTCTGATTTACACAACTCAAGTACCTTCTCAAAGATGTGTAGGATGTTTAAGAATTTGTTGAAAATAATTTGTAAGGAATAAAATCAATGCATGCCATATATACCCTGTCCAAATCCCTGCCTACCATGTGCAAACTTTCAACATGAACCTATTTCCCTGATGCTTAAAATTTCAATCAGACTTGCATGTCGAAGGACTGTCATCCTGTGAGCCTTTGCATACAGCTTTGACCTGCTCAATTATACAAACTGGAATGGATACAAATAGCCCATGGATTAAAGCAGCACACAGTTTAAGCAGAGGGATCACTCGTAGGCAGAGAGTATGAAATCCTTGGAGAGCAGTGGCCCGCTGAAAAAAATAAGAGGATCCAAGCGTAATAAAGAGATCCTGCTCAGGGCCTGAGGGTGAGAGCAGAGCCATTGTACTGGGACAGAGGGGTGCTATCAGGACACTGACAGGCTGACTTCATTACTCCACGCTTGAAAAGAGCAATTGGGACACTTGGGCATGTCCATGGAATGATTACCTTTACCTTGGCTGTGCTTCTGGAGGAAAAAATTGTAAATGCTAAAGGAGGAAGGGCCCCCAGCTCCACCCTCCAAACCTCAGGCAGCATAAGAAATGTAGGAATTCCACCAGTATCATATGACACGTGGAAAGGCTACCACAATATGTTTCAAATCTCATCTGGATATGAGCATTCAGATTGTGACAAGGAGATGAGATTATATGCAGCTGAAAAGAGTATCAGTCCTGTACTGCTGGCTGAATTTCATCAGATATTCAACAAGCCCTCACTAACTTTCCATGGTCAACTCCCCTTTGTGGGTCAAGTAAAGTAATGTCATTTTAATTTATATTACGCAGAATTTAAATGCAATTTCCCTCTATAGGCTTTGCATTCTGCGCAAGGTTTGAAAGATTCTGTCCTTTGACCCTCAACTTGAAAATGGAGATTACACCTTTCTAAGGTGCAAACTATGAAAGATTGTAAAACTTTTTTTGACTCTGAAAGATCTGAGTGTTCAACAGTAATCACTCTGCACATCAGTTTAACAACTGTACTTTTTGATTTTTACAGGTATTTCTGCATGTAAATATTTGTGTATTAAATGGATGAGATGCTACTTGTTGAATGAGTGGAGCACAAGGAGAGGATTATGAAGGAAAAAGCTGTCACTACAAGAAAAAAAAAATAGATATCTGGGACAGTCACGATACAATTATTTTTGTCAAGCAACAAAGTAATCTTATTGAATTTCTGCTTTTAGTTGTAAGACCACTGGTAAGCGTGTTTAATTTTAATCCTCCATGTCTTTCCTTACCACTGTCCTTTCCACTTCATTTGGCCTATTATGTTTTCTGTTGACTCATGCAAATGCTGGAACTGAATAAAATGAAGGGATGTAAAGCTACTTTGAAAAAAAAAACTACAGTAACTTTGAAATTATCACATGACGGCCACATTTATAATCTGGTAAGGTGTATTTGGGTTGTTTCGCAATGCCAATTAAAAGCTGCTGACATTAGTTTGGGGCTGGTAACACTATGGTGTTTCAACAGGACCATTTTAATCATGGCCTCTCATGGGGCTCGTACGCTGTAAATGGAAAAAAAAAACATCTCTTTATATATGGTATGAGGACCCTCAAATCTGAGTTATCTTGACCTTTATTCAGTGTCAAAATTTGATAAAAGCTACAGAGGCAAGATGAAGAAAAAAAATTATCAATCGGTCCTTGAATGTATACCTTTACATTGAATTTCTTGTACTCACTGCCCTGAGTTTATATCTGAGAAATCTCATCAAATTCCCAACGACTGAAATTGTGAGGTAAATATGCCTTTCAATAAATTACCTTCACTTGACACGAATGATCAGTTGTTTTTAGCCAGATAGATGGCAGATCAATGATTGGTTGGCATCAAATGGCTGCTGTTTGAATTTTTTGCATTCAGTGTGGCTGACCAGCTGGTGGACTGAAGGGAGAGGGGCTGTGTGTCAGCTGTCAATGGATTTCAAATGGAATTTTTATTCATCATCATCCAACATTTATTTGTGGAACATAAACAGAATTTAGAAAGATTTTTCTCCATAGAGACCATGAAACATAATTTGCCATATTTATATTTCTATCCTGCCCTGTTCATTTCAATAGATGATTGAGTATTTTTGGAGCCCAGGGATAAACAACAGGCCCATGACAGACATCAAGAATATGCAGTGCAGCAGAGCTCTGACTGACAGGCTACACCGGGGGTGATTTGGGGCGGATTTCAAGGTTTGGACAGCGAATATAAATGTAGGAATAAAGCTGCAAATAATTATTTTATTGATCCATCTCCCTTTTTGTCCTTGAAGACCTGAACAAAAGCGCCATCAGAACTGTTAATTCTGACAGAAATGTTATTCCCCCAAATATTTTTGGCAAATGAATTCCTACTTTCTTTCTTTGATCCATTTAACTGCTTTGCATGGATTGTTTTCTTCTTAGTTCTTGGTAGTCAGTGTTATTGTTCAGCTGTACCAACCCTTTGCTTGTCACTGTGACATTCCAATGTGACATGGTGTCTTGGGTGGACATGACCTCCAGCCAAGATCTATTCAGTTATTGGTACAAAATCCTATTGTTCAGAAGCATGCCGAGCTTTTGAGGCTTTGTGTTCATTTAGTGACTGAGATGAATTTTGACTCAGCCATAGGGATGCTTTAAAATTCAAATCTCTGAGATTCATATAAAATCTCCATGGGATTTCAATTAAAAAGTACATTTCAATTTACTTTACACACCCAAATGGTTGGATTTACCTTTCTAGTTGTTGCGTCTCCCTGAATGAAAACTGAAGGAGATACAATTCAGCAGGTATCTTATTTAATGATTGAAAAGAAATAAAACCTGTTTGAATTTTTTTTGAGAAATTCATGTTCTTTTCAAATGTTTGTTTTTCCTCTCATTGTAATTCCAGGCATTCTGTTTGGGGTCAATGATGGTGCTGTAACAATTAAACCTTCTGTGGCTGTATCTTCTGTTTAGTTCTTCCATTCATACACTGAAAATTAGCAAGGCCAATATTGAGATGGGAAAGTGAAGGACTTAAAGGTTGTGTTTTGTCTATGGAGATTACCATTTATGGAAAAGAAATTCTTGACTGTGACTGTGAACCTCCGCAGACGCGTCAAAGGGGGTTGTTATGCAATTGGGTGTTGTTAGGTGGGGGACATGGAAAACTTTTAGGGATTTACTTCGATTTGAATTTGAAAAGGTGAAGCCAAACTTCTCAAAATGTGAAACAAAGGAGTTTGTCGGGCATTCATTCTTTTTTAAAGTACAGTCTGTCTTTTTTACTGGAAACCAATTGTTATTTTATTGCAACAGTTTTAATGCAATTACTGCCGCAGCTGTAGAAAAAGTTTCATTGTCATACAAAATTTGAGCACGTTTCCTAGATATAGCCAGTATTATAGTCGTACTATAAAATGAGGAAAAAAAAAATACACACATTTAATGAATGATATATGTACAAAGGGTTGCAGAGACTTATATAAAACTTTGGTAACATCTTCAGTATGTAAACTTGAAAATATAAATACAAGTTTACTAAAAACAATTCATGTTACTACACATCAGCAAAAAAACAGGTTTAACAAATCTAATTCAAGGCATGATTTTTTCACAAGACAGCAGTCTGTTTTCGGTGTTTGGTTTCCTTCTTACAATGGTTCGTTTTCATTTTGTGACCTGAACTTGGATCGAGGAGCTGTTGGAAATCAGAGGAGGTCATCGTTTTGTTCCGTGTTGCCTAGCATTATTAATGGATAAACATGAATGGTAAAAGAATCCGAATGCTGGGTGTTCCCTTCATTCTCCTGTCTTTGAAATTTGACTCCTTATCTTGCACCACTGAATAAGGAAAACAAGGTTGGAGTTTAGTAAAAGATAATTGGTCTCTAATAAATAGCTAAAATTTCCCAGATCAAATGAACATTCTCATCAATGAAAAGATCCTTCTCGATCAGAACTGCCTTTTTGAATTGCCTTTTTTTTCTCAGGTAACTGTCAAGGATGATCCCAAAATTTTTGTATCACCCCTTTTGGCTTTAAGGTGGACAGCAGCACCATGGTGCTTGAAGCTGACAATAAACAGCGGAATTAAAAAGAAAAGTTTTTAGGCGATAAGGGAGAATGGGACCGCAGCAACGGGATGCAAGGGACCCTGGGAGATGGCAAGATTTTTTCCAGGAAATCAATTGATATTTGAGGATAAAAATATGTTTACTTTTAACTTATAAATGTACTATCTTCTCACTATTTCATTGCATCTTAATTGACAGAGGTGCAAAAAATTTGAATTGGCAAACCTGCTGCGGTTTTCCTTTTGCTCAAAACTCAGAAAACCTTGAGCAATATAACACTATTGTTACACTGTTACACATGGAGCTCTGATTTCAGGAATGATGGTGGGAAGTGAAACTTGTTTATTTGCATTTTAATGACATCAAGCTTGTTCCTTATTTCCTGGCAGTTCATACATCTATTTGTGGATGAGAGAGCAATCTGGGTGGTGCATTTGTTTACAGTTGCAGGATGATTGAGATTTGCATAAGGTTATTTATAACCTTATCAAAAAAATATGCCATTCTACCTTCACCATGCCTGGTGAATCGGAGGGTAGCTGATGACCACATTGTGGATACGCATGCTGAGTGAAAGAGAGATTCCACTGAAGTCAGTTGTTACTTTGAATATTTCATTTGTAGTAACTCTTCTCATGTGATTCTTGTCAGTGTCACCAGTTAGTGAAGCCAAAGAATTGATATTTAGGCAATTTATCAACTAAACGGGGCTTCTGTTGCCGACACCTCTTCTACATGAGAGATCATGACACTGAATGTATAATTGCTACTTTGTAGTCTGAGTCAGGCCCTTGTTGCACATTCAAATAACAGTCTTCACAATGGACCACCTTTCAGGCTTAATGCAGAGCTGTTTCCTATACAGGCAGACACCCTGGATATCACATCAACACAATTCACAAAAATAGGAGCAAGGCATTGTGTAATATTTGACAAATCTGTAATGTTGCTCATAATTTTGATCTAAAACTGCAATCTGCTGCAGCCATATTGCACACCTGTTCCTCGGTGTATTTTCAAGATATTGTAAAGTACAGACTGATATCCAGACTGTGTCAAGCTTAAAATACATTTCTCTGCAAATTCTGAAGCATGGCGATATTGACAACACAGCTGGAATTTCAGGTTTAAAGTTTGTCCTCGAATTCTCTATAATTGATTCTCGTTCAATTAAAAGTACAACCAAAATAAATTTAGTAAAACCATTAATTTAATTTCCAATAAGTCGTCATACCTTATGGTACATTAATTAATCTGTCACCACAAGTGATCTGTCTCACAATGTCTTTGTCAAATTGGTAGCACTTATTTTGGTTAAAAAATACCCATAGGCAGAAATGAGTAAAGGGTCTTTTTGAATGATATTTGCATTTAGCTAACCTGTGGCACATCTGAGTCCTGATGTAAAACAAGAATCTGAAATATCTTGGCTGTTTTTTGAGAGAAATGAAAAGAATAACCCGCGAGCTGCTTCCGCATTCTCTGCTCCCATGTGGTCTTCAACCTGTAGTGAGATCATATCACTCATCAGCTCACAACCTGCTCATGCAATTATATCAATGCATTGAAGACATCAAAATCATAATTTACCAAAAAAAACATGTGTGCCAAGCTAAATAGATAAATAATCTGAGAACTGATACATTCTTAAATATCAAATTAAAGTAAATTGGGAAAAATTGCCAAGATGAGAGACTGAGAGAGTGAATTGTTGTTTGTCTGTGTATATGGCCCTGCAATTGCCTGGCGACCAGGCCAGGGTGTACCACATCTCTCACCCGATGGGAGCCGGGATAGGCTCCAGCATTTCTCGTGACCCTGTAGGGTAGTAGGATAAGATGTAAACAATTAATAGATGGATAGAATAGACAATGCATGTAATGTAATTGACTCACTCGACATATGTATGATCACTAATATTTCTGTGTCCTGACAATTTCAGACTGAATAGTCAGGTTTGAGCGATGGCTGTGAAACCCTGCATCAAGCTAAAGAGGAATGATAAATAATTGTGCAGGAAAAGCACCGCTATTGTCAAATGTACAGTCTGGAAACCTTTTTTCCCTGTGCAGTGAAATTTGCAGTCCACAGTGCATCCAGATAAGTATGATAAATGAGTAATAATAAGCACAGCTATATACTTTCTATATATGATAAATACACTCAAAAGTATTTGTACATGGTCGCCTTAAATGTTCATAAAATCTGGGTGTTTTTTTTTCTTTTCCTATATGGAAGTGGTAGTCAGCTCCTTTTTGCTGAGTCCTTAAGCATTTAGAGATGATTGAAAAACAGCAGTCGAATTTCTTGTTTGTGTTCATGTACTTGACCGTTGTTGCTAACTGACTCTCAGCCACATTTTATATTTCTTTCCATATTTCTGATCTCCATTTTTACACTTTTGTCCATTGGTCGGTCATTGCTAAGATTGGGTTTGCGTATCGCCCCAGGGTTAAGCACAGTCGCTTTCAGAAAATCAACTCTCTCTTCCTCAGTCTTCTGTGTTTTTTCATTTCTCACTGCCCTTTCAGGCTATCAGAGACAAACAGTGTCTAAATCAATTAGTGGTGTTTTTCTCCTGAGCTTCTAGGTGAGAAGCTCTTTTGAAGGTCAAAAAAAATGAATGAAACTAACACAAATTACCTTGAGTTTCCATTTTGTCATGAAACTATCCCTTCCTGATAATGCTTTGAGGAGTACTATTGACTGAATGTCTGATCTGTGAGTTCCACTTTACATCTAAGAGAACCCCCTGGGGATAAGATAAAAATCTGATGTCATGTCTTGACTTTTGTTTTATAATTTTAGAATCAAACATGACTCATTTTTGCTGTTTTTTCTTTGCCAGGAAGTTTGTTTAGTTCACTTTTGTAATTTGAAAATATTTCAGGTTACAAAATGTTCTTTGAAACTCTGGAATGATTTCTTGTGGATCAGCTTTTAGTGGAAGGAAACTGGAAACAGAAACAGGATTGTGTTTCCAGCCCATATATATTAATAAGGCTCACACTCAAAATAATTAAACCTATATAGTCACTACTTGCAGAATTATTTAGGGTATAATTCAGACCTTATGACCTTTTAGGAAGAAACTGTACCCAAACATTTAAGCATCTATTTTGGAAAATGTATCTTGCAAATATTAGATGATTTCAGAATGAGCGTACCCCCCCCCCCACACACACACACACACACAAACCCACAACCAGCTAAAGTCTGCAGGACATAGCTGTTATGTACATCATAAATTGTCTTAGCTTACTGAAAAAGAATTATTATTAATGGCTATATATATAATGAAGTAATAAAGATGTTGGTCAGTTCTCAAAACAGCTCATTGTTTTCTCTTTGAATATCAGGCACAGCTACAACGACAATGGATTTAGTTTAATATGTTGCCAACGGGATATTTTGAGCACTGACACACAGAACTATTTATTAGGGAAGCACAGCCGTGGTGGCAGTAGTAACATAAAAATATTCAGCTCTGAGCGGTTATTTACATGCTCAAGGTGATAAAGTTTTCATCAACTCAACATGTGACCCGTGCGCTCTCCGTGTTCGACGAGGGGATAACTAATACAGAGAGGTCAAGTTGGAGGCATATTTTCGGAGATGGAATGAGAAGAATCTGGCTGTTGTCATCCTTCACTGTGATGAAACATATAAAGATTACAGGAAAAGATGGCAAATAAAATCCCCCGGGTCTAGACAATGATGCTTGACTGGGAACTATTAAATGGGACTTTCTGGACTTCAGATGAGGCCAGGGTCATCCTGAAAGAGGAACAGGGAGCCTGGTTATTCAGAAAAATGTCCCAAATTGGTCTCCTGGAGCATCTGGAATCACCGTTACTGGGTGGAAGAAGAAAATTTATGCTATTATAGCTATAAAAGACAAATATTTAGAATGATGTTTTGTTGTGAATTTTATCCAGGGACAAACTGGTTTGAAGAAAAAATATTCAAAGATAATTGGACTGATGCAGGGTTGTCATGAATGAAATATTTTTCTGGACATATAGGGAATTGAAGCAGTGTAGTGTGTCAAGGCAAGAAAACTGAAGAAATTCCCCAAACTCTGTTGAGGCTTCATCTGGGCAATTAAAGGCGCTTCGTCTCCCTACAAAAAGGCAATTTTCTAGGCACATGCAGCTCCTTTAATTTCCCATTATGAACAGACAATGCAGCTGGCACAGTGGCGCAGTTGTTAGCCCCTCTGCCTCACAGCAGTGAGTACCCCGGTCCTCTCACAGCCTGAAAACACACAGCAGGTTAATTGGAATAATTGGGAAAAATTGCCCAGATGTGTGACTGAGAGAGTGAATGGTTGTATATGTGGCCCTGCAATTGCCTGGTGACCAGTCCAGGGTGTACCACACCTCTTGCTCGATGGCAGCTGGGATAGGCTCCAGCATTCCCCATGACCCTAGGTAGGAATAAGAATAAGAATGGATGGATGGATGGAACAGACAATGCATGTAATGTAATTGCCTCACTCAATATATTTAAATATATTGAACCTTGTGAGCTGTGCAACTTAGGATGTAGATAACTGTATTTTAACAGCCTTCATGCATGTTTAATAGCTATATTGATTGCACCTTCATTGACTGCAGTTTGATACCTATAATAGGAAAATAGGCTACCTCAGATTTCTTTCTTTTTGGAAACATGTATGTCCTATGTCTCTCTGCGTTTGCATCTTGTGTCTTTTTATTGTTGATGTCCGCGTTCATGTTTGTGGCAGAGTTTGCGTGTGGATGCGTGTAGTTGTGTGTTTTTGGTTTTTAGTTTTTTAACTACATATTTGGAAAAATGAAAAAATAAATTTCGTTCCCTCTATGCAATTTCTGTTACACGGTGGTATTGACAATAAATATCACTTTGACTGTTATAACCTCTCTAAATTCGAAAATAAAGACTAAACAAAGCACGAGTGATCTCAGAATCATATCTTTGTATGGCCACTTCAATTAGGTTAAACATGGCAGCACTAAAAAGAACAATTCAAAAAGCTTTGTTCATTTCAAAATGAGAAAGTCGTTGTTTGTATCATAAATGGTCCCCTAGATTCAAAAACAACAAGAAACAAAATAAAACATGAAATTACACATAAAACAAAATGTTATTGAAAGAAAAAGGCTAATCTACATGAAATTAATTTTCATACTGCTTGTCTGGCAAAAGTTATACCAACATCATTTCAATCTCTCTCCCTCTCTCTCGTCTGCTCATTTTTTTCCTCATTCTCTGAGCTAATGCTTTCCCTTTTTATAATTGTGCCTTTTTTTCCTTGACCTTCTGTGTTGCAGGCCAAAGAGATGACTGCCTCTGAGAGTTAGTGAGCAAAAATACTGACAGCTCAGTTTAAAGCCTGAGTTTGTACAGAGGGCTCAGCTCAGTGAGTATGACAGAGTATGAGTTGGCGCAGTTGGGTTTCATCTGCTCTGTTGAGATATCCCACGTATTTTCCAAGAAATATGTATCATCAGGATGAAACAGACTTTCTTGTTCTCTTGTCCACAAATTAATTTTGTTTTTGAAGTTTGTTTTGAAGTTTTGTTTTAGCCTTGAAAGTTTGATAGATAGTGTGCCATAAAACCTTTGAATCCTCTGAGAAAAGACATCCTTGTCATAAATGAGAATTGTCTGTTTTTCTGTCTGGCTGTTTCAAAAAGATGTGACTGTTTTTCACTGGACAGATATGGCTTTTGTAGAGAAAAAACACAAAATCAGTCATAAATCTGATGTTTGCTCAGCAATATTTGCTGTATCATATTTTTTCTGCATTGCTGATATTGTGGTGCTCCGCGAGGAATAATTGATAAAGGAGCCTTGGAGTCTTGGATGAGTTTACCTTTAATCATGAGCACCACCATACCACTATACGACAACAGAGATGGTGCACTTCCGGGATGCATATATACCCCGGCTTAAGCCAGGCCCCACTGCCCCTGGTCGCGTGAGGTGAGAGGCCGCCCCCCTCAGTGTCCAGCACATTATCACATTGAATTGCAGGTTTGAGGCTTACTCTAATCTTTTAAATTTTCATACACTTTTTCATTTTTATTTTTACAATTTGGGCAGCCATGGTTCATTTCCTACATTGTTTGTAACATGTCCTACATTGTTTTTAACCCCCATTCCAACTCCTCAACCGGTGGAAAAACATTTCCATTTCTTTTGGCAAAGAAACTTATTGAGAATTCTATGGTCTTTCTGTGAAGCCAAAGACAAACATCATAAATGACTGATAGTTCATGAAAAGAGATGGGGTTTGAAGGAAGGGATGATCATGTTTATCATTGATTTTAGCCAAACTAGACCTGGAAGAAGGTATAATTAAGGTCTAATCTTCTTGCTCATGGTGAATCCCAGTGAACTGGAAAGGCAGCTCAGGGCAGCCCAGTCAGCTCAGTTGGATTAAACAAATCAAAATGTGACACAGAACATATGTCCAAGTACAAATTCTGGTAAAATTATTACCAGAGACAAAGTGGGAAAAAAACGGCATAAGAAATTCATGGCCTTATCCTAATGTTGGGCGTGAAAATAAACAACTTTCAGTAGGAAATGCTTGCGGATTTGTTGTCATGTGAGTGAGCTTTTACTTTTAATGGCCTTCTAAAAAAATCCTACACTGGTGCAGCTGCAGTCACTAAACTGAAACACATCATAAAAATCAATAATGTATTTTCCACTGAAGTACAAAATTGGAAAACTGAAAAGGAAAATAAGGAAATGAAGACAACACAGTGGATAGATTTTGACCATGTTGTAACAAGTGTCCAAATCCTCTCCACATTGTCAGCCATTTGGGCCAAAACACACCAAATTTTATGTATGTAACTTTATAGCTAGCTAAATTTTAATGCCCACTTATCTTTCATGTGCACTGTATGGCCACTAGTATTCGTTCACCCATCTAAATAATCGGAATCAGGTGTTCCAATCACCTTTATGGCCATAGCTGTATAAAATCAAGCACCTAGGCATGGAGACTGTTTTCACAAACATTTGTGAAAAAATGTGTTGCTCTCAGGAGCTCAGTGAATTCCAGCCTGAAACTGTGATGGGATGCCACCCGTGCAACAAATCTAGTCGTGAAATTTCCTCGCTCCTAAATATGCCTCAGCATCTGCACAGATACAGTGCACAGAGAGCTTTAGGGCAGCCAAGTCAGTCCGCTCAGTTGGATTTAACAAATCAAAATGTGACACAGAACGTATGTCCAAGTACAAATTCATACAAATGTGTTCCCATGGCCGAGCATCTGCATCCAGGCCACACATCACCAAGTGTAATGCAAAGCGCCAGATGCAGTGGTGTGAAGAACGCCGCCACTGGAGCAGTAGAGAAGATTTCTCTGGACTGACGAATCGTGCTTCTTTATCTGGCAATCTGATGGACAAGTCCTGGTTTGGCAATTGCCAGGAGAACGGTATTTGTCTGACTGCATTGTGCCAAGTGTAAAGTTTGGTGGACTGGGGATTATGGTGTGGGGTTGTTTTTCAGGAGCTGGGCTTGTCCCCTTAGTTCTAGTGAAAGGAACTCTGAAAGCTTCAGCTTACCGAGACATTTTGGACAATTCCATGCTCCCAACTTCGTGGGAACAGTTTGGAGCTGGGTCCTTCCAACATGACTGTGCACCAGTGCACAAAGCAAGGTCCATAAAGATGGATGACAGAGTCTGATGCAGATGAACTTGACTGGCCTGCACAGAATCCTGACCTCAACCAGATGGAACACCTTTGGGATGTATTAGAGAAGAGACTGAGAGCCAGGCCTTCTTATCCAACATCAGTGTGTGACCTCACAAATGCGCTTCTGGAAGAGTGGTCAAAAAAAACCCTAAACATACTCCTGAACCTTGTGGACATCCTTCCCAGAAGAGTTGAAACTGTTATAGCTGCAAAGGGTGGACTGACGTCATATTGAACCCTACTGATTAGGAATGGGATGTCACTTAAGTTCATATGCGAGTCAAAACAGGTGAGCGAATACTTTTGGCCACATAGTGTATTTCTGTATGTGTTCCAGTACTTTAAAATGGGGAGCTGCCTCTGTGTGTGATTAGCAAGCACTTCCATCTCTTTTAATGAGATAAAAAGACAAAAAATATATAATTTAGCTTAAACCTAGTCCTCATTTTTGGTCAGGTCCAAATCAACTCCAAATGACTTCAATGACTAAAGAATTAATCAAGAATTTTATTTAAGACTTAAAATGTAAAATAAATTAATAAAATAAATAAAGGACTTAGACTTCACCGTTTCCTTTTTTTTTTTAACCACAGACGATTGTCTTTTTTTAACACAGTAGCCAAGTCCTTTTCCACCAGCTTCTCTAGCAAAACAACTCTCCAAACTGAGACACACTGTAGATTTTGTGGGCTAGAAAATACAAAAAACATACAAATAAACAAACAAAATAAACAAATGATCTGCTTTGCAAAGTTTTAAAGTTATCTACTGCAAAATCTTGGAGAAAAAAAACCTATTTCTAAACTTTTGCTGCCGTGTCATGCCCTTTGTCAGGTTCAAAGAGAAATCCATTCAGTTCTGTGTAAACAAGAAAAGAAGACGGTCAGTCATACTACTTGTGTCAGGAAACCATAAGCACTTTGGTAGATAGCAATGGAGGGTATTTCATCCCATAACAATGTCAGCACAAAAAGTTAAGGTCTTCACTGTCTTTTCAAGGTTGTACAAAGAGTTGGGAGGAGTAGACAGAGAAATTCATTCAGCTCACTCTTTTATTGAGGTGGAAGTGAGTGCATGGGGGAGTACATAGAATAGGTTATCTATAGCGGCACACTATTAGTACGATGAATGAGACACTAAGGAGTCAAACATTTTCTATGATATGCATTTATAAATTTGGAAAAGTATTCCACAAAATAAGTTAGCAGAACTGTTTGAGTTGAGTGAGGGAAAGTGCACTGATGTGTGCTATGACTTTGCCTTGTCTGTCACAGTGAGTGGTAAGCTATTATCTGTCCAAAGAGACATCAGTCTGCTGGAAGTGTGACATGAAATTACCCACAACCTCATTCTGCCTTCCCATCAACTTGGCAGTTTCACAGCCACCTGGACTCAAAGTATAATTTGTAGTATTGGTGAAGGAATGACGAGATAACTCATTTACACAGGCTGGAAGATTGACATTGAATAGGATGGATTTTTTTTTCTGAAAATAATGGGGAAATAGGTGAGTTCCATGAGTGCAAACGTCTGCCTCTCCTTCACCTTTTGGAAATAAAAATTACCAGGAAAATCTCCGATCAAATTATTTTGACTGTGAACATGAACTTTTTTATGTCTAATTTACAGATGCATGAACTTCACCAAAGGCTGCCTCCTAATGAGTTAATGTTCAAAGTATATGGCAAAGTATGGTATATTTGCTCTGTTTGCAAGACTCACTTATCTTAACTTTCTACCTCACGGTTGAGACTTCTTGTGTGCTCACCAATCAGATAATGATCCCTCTAAGGCTTTTACTGATGTCTTTTGGGAAGACAGGCCTCATCTACTCTCCATCTGTCATGTTTTTGGCCCAGATGTGTGGTTCAGAAGGGGTAATAAAAGTGAAGATGGGGAAAGCAATAAGCACTGGATGCTACAAAGAGGCTTCTCTCATTTACATCTTATTCCAACACCACTATAAATGTGAATTCAGAATGGAGGATGAATTTAATTTCATACTTGTTTTTCCCGAAAAAATCCCGACTTGCTGGATCATTTTAGTTCAGTTTTCCATAGTTTCAACAAATGTAGTTTTTCTGAACTTAAATCTTTTATTGATACGTCACAAAGCTACTATAGATAGGAAAACCCATCTTCTCTCATTGTTGTCTGTCACTGGGGATTGATTAGTCTAATTGCTCTTTCCTTTAAAAGCAGAACTGTCCTGTTGATGATGTCTGGATTTATAATCCAAAGACACAATAAACACAGATAATGTTTTTTTCTCATCCTATTGACAGAACCACAGCTCCCCTTGTTATGAATGCCTGTAAACAGGCACTGTTTTTTCCAACTATATCTAGTCGGAATCTCTCAGACTCGCGCACCAACTCGGACTCCTTCCCTGCCAGAGACGTGACATTCCATGTTCCAAGAGCCAGCTTCTGCAGCCAAGGGTCGGACCGCGAAGGTCCCCTGCTCCGGCCACTGCCTGGCTCACACTGCACCCGACCCCCTTAGTCCTTCCTGTGGGTGGTGAGCCCAGGGGACCCATATCATCCCTTCACCCTGTGGCCGGCCGAGCACCATGGGTGCAGGCCCGGCCACCAGGCACTCACGATCAAGCCCCGCCCCTGGGCCTGGCTCCAGGTTGGGGGCCCAGTGACCCGTGTCCGGGCAGGGGAAAACTGTTTGATGCTGTTGTTCCTCATATGGCGTCTTCTGAGCCGCGCTTAGTCTGGTCCCTCACCTGGGACAACATAAAAGGCAGCTTATGTCTGTCTGTAAACAGGAGAACTGTATCAGACAGGGCAACTTACTTTCTGTTCATCAGCCCAGCTCAGCAGAAAGAGAGGATTTATTAAAAAAATTAAAAACAAATCCATCTTTACATTGCCCATATTTTCACATTTACATCATCCATGTACACTCGAGGTGAAAAAAACATAACCCCAACATCAGCATATTTCTGTTATCATGTTGGTTTAGCTACCCAAAATTAAATATCATTTTCATTGTCAGTCTTTTTACTGAGTGATAAGTTGTGCTGATTAAATAAATCAAAACAAAGTAGCCATGGTTACACTTGGATGGGTTGTTATCTACTCTTGGAAAAAAATATAGATGCTGCTATATTTTACAGATGGCTCTTGTCTTGACAGCTTTGTCATTTAACTTATATTTTACTTTTTAATAACACCTGGGCTGATACATTTTAACTAGTTCTTAACCCTTATGAAGCATAGCAGATGAAATTCCAATTTTTACCTTGAGCTTTCAATACTCCCCTGCTGACCAAAAACGCACCTTATGTACAAACCATAAAGCGCAGCATGGTAGAAACAGGTCGGCTACGCATGGAACCAAAATCAAAGCATGAAATATTAATATTAATTATGAATTAAAAAACAAAACAGATAACACATTAGTGGGCATCACAAATACATGCATGTATCAGATGAGGTCCAATGTGTATCTGTTGGTACAGATATGTTAATACACACATTTTCTATGTCTGCTGAATATTGAATAAAACATCAGTCTATGTTACTCAACTTTAAAAGTACCTTTGAGATGATAATGTCGCTGACCTTGTCTTTTGACTTTGTCATTTCTGCATCATCACTATACGTCATTCTTTGTCCTTTACACTACTGTTGAGTGTTGTCAAGGGGGCTGTTCAGATGTGTCTAACAATATTCTCTACATATTTCAAATCCAATATGACAGCATTCACAAGACCGTGTTAAGTGACTTCCACACCAGTAATGTGTGTTTGTGTTGAGACACTGGACTCAGGCCAATCAGCACATCTCTCAACACATTGGGTTGTGATCATTATTCACTACACAGCGCTGTATCTCCTGGCATCTGTTACACAACCACACAATCTAACAGCAAGAAGGTGACAAATTTGGGTGACATGCAAAGAAACATTCAAAGATCGCATCCTAACCCCCTGACGAGGGCTGGGGCAATGCTCTGTTTCGAATTTTTGTAACGTGCTGACTTACCTCAATTAGGACACTGAGATGACCATCTCCAATTATCATTTGAATAGTTGTCAATGGACGATTGGGAGGCATCTTGAACTTCAGTGACCTGATTGATTTGGTTGTCAACAAACCTGAAGAGGGTATGTTTTGAGTTGGGTGTACCATTAGAAAGATACACTATTTCTGCCAGTTGTATCATGCCGCAAATGGAGGCGTCCTGCTTCTTAGTATTATTTTGCTTGATTCATTTTAATGCAGGAACATTTCAAAACAAATTACTGTCCAGTTATTCACAGTAAAGCACTGAAGTATAACAGCCTTTTTCTGCAGACACATACTAAGTGATGGACCTGTCTCTTATTGGATCATTTAGTAGTCATTAATCTCATGACTACCATGTTAACGGAGCTGTCAGCTTTGGCATCGGGCATCACTTATTTAGTCGGGAGAAAAGGAAGAAAAGGAAGCACTTATCATGCATGGATGCACAATCGCAATTCTATTTCTCTATGGACTAGCCATTGTGCAATTTGGTAAAATACTTACAAATGGGTTCTTTTCCCAAAGTAATTTATACGTGTTTGGATTTGTTTAACTCAAACAATGTGAAAAATACTTGACTTGAACTATCACCACTCTTTATTCCTCAAACCAAAAAAGCTATATTTGTTGGATCAGAGTTTGGTACACAGAATTAAGCATCAGGGGAAGAGAGACAAATTCAGAAGTTATTGGTTAATGAATCAAATTTTCTGATAAATAAATGATTGCTACCACATGCCTATGAACCAAAAGAATAAGAATAGGAAACATGTTGTTTGTAATGTGGCAAGTATTAGGGGTTACTTTTTTGTATCGCTGTTAATGTGTTACAAAATGGCATTGTAATATTGTGAATAAAGAGAGCTACGTCATTGACGATGGATATGGTGTAAATATATACAGATACTTAGAAAAGATTTTGTTTTTCTTATCAAAAAAAAAACAAAAGCTGCCATATTGAAAAGATTTGTAGTTTATGTGTATAATGCAATGTGAACTATAAAGGATACATTTTCCTCAATATATTTAACATTGCAAATTGGTTTTACTGTGATACTGTCATTATTGTGGCGAAGGTATCATGACAGTATTGTAAATGAAATATATAGATTAAGAAGATAGTTGCTTATATTCTCTGGTAAGAGGTTTAATACATCGTCAAATAGACATCTCTGTGTTCTCAGACTAAGAGAAGAGCCTAAGGTAACAAATGGAATTCATTGATCTGGGATATATCTCTACGAGCCAAGACCAAGGTCACTAAAGCAAGTTTCTTTCTGTAGGGTACCAGTTTGTTGGTGCGGAGCATGATAAATGGGAGCCTTCCTATATGCACCTTCTGGATTCCACATAATATACTAAGCTTTCAAGACAGAGTACAAAATAAAGATACAGGAATTTTTGATGGTGGCCAGAGCACAACCTCAGCAGTCTCTAAAGCAAAACATCTACATAACTCTTCAGTCTTTCAACTCAGGATCTGCTTGCTGGCACTGATCAACTGCCATGGCAATGTAGACGATAGACGGAACAACAAAGGTATTGACAGGCACAAGGTATTTCATAGGAGGTGATCAGTTCCTGGCTCTGTGAGGGCTTGTCAAGGAAAATGATAAACATTATCCATTTTTCACTTTCTTTATATCTGCTTGATCATCTTTTCTCTGTGATTAGCATTAATCGGCCGAAATTTAGTTCAGTTCTCAAGTATCATTAATTGATGCAGCCATTAACAGCATTTGCAATAATTTGTTTTGCAAGCATTCTTCATGTGACAGTCTGTTTCATAAAGATAACTTGCCTCAAAGATGTCTGCACAACATTTGGAAGCCGCAGCTTTAAAATCTGGCAAACTAATCTTCCCATCACTGAAACATCATTTTTAAGACAACCATTCAATTAATCCGAAGAGAATATAAAAAAATCTCTAAAGAGCAATCTACAACGGATGTATTATTCATATTGTGCTTGTTAAGGGGAAAAAAACTAATTTTATACATTAATCTGCTTATTTAAAAGAATACTCTCAAGAGCACTTATTGTCAAATTTGCATTGCGATACTATATAATATTACTAAGGTCACTCTTTATTCTGAACAGTGATTCATGAAGAACTCATGAAACATGTTTTCCTTTATAGGATAATACTAATATGCGTACACCTTTTTCATGACTCATTTTTACAGGATTGTAAAAGGTTAAAACAAGGGAGAGAGTGTGTCCTGGGAAAAAAGGAAAATTATGAATATCTGAAGTGTGCAATTGGTGATGTTCTACAGCATAAATTATTTTAAATTTCCATACATTTAAACTGTTAACATAACAAATGTGAGGTTGGCATACAGTAGTTTATGGTACTTTTTGGTCACCTTGCCTCATGTAACCCTGACGTTAGACAAAATTGGCCATGCACTTAAGTCAACACTTCATTGATTTGAATTTGGTTGTGTTGATTGATAGCTGATTTCATTAAATTCAAGCCAAGAAGAACAATTAATGTGATTTTAAATAATGTGTATTGAAAAATACTTTTTAACACATCAAAATGTATTTGAAGGATGAAGAATGGAGTATTCACTAACATTTTAAATGCTATGAACGAACAGAAAGGGTCAAAATCAGCTTGTTCACCACACAATGACACCACCAACTTGAAAAAGCGAGGCTTTTTATTAAACAGAAGCGTTAACAATCAGCTCAAAAAAGGATGAATGGTTCTTTCGTAAAAAATTTTGTTTGAGAATGACTAAACCAGGATGGTTTTGTATATTAAATATTTGTAGTATCAGTATTTGTTCCATTGTCTGAATGTCCCCAGTAATGCAAATTTTTCTCATTATTTGTTGAGATCCCTCGGATCCCAAACAGCAAAGACAAATTAAAAATGCATGCCAAGCTTAAGTTTTTCTCCGTTGTGGCTAAGGTTAAATATTCTTCAGTCAGACTTTCAAAACCACTAGCCATCTTTGTAATAATTCCCACTGAAAATAATGCATTTAAGTTCAAAAGACGTAAGCAGATGCTGACTCATGGATAATTTCCAACTGGTTCTGGTAGATGTGGTGATTTTGTTGAGTTTTTGACAATGTATTTGCTTTTTAAATCCATAAAAGATAATGGTCACAAAATACACTGACATATTTATTCCCATATAGAGGCATTGCCACAGTCTGCATCTTACATCTATAAAGTTAAGTTATTTAACATTGTTAAGCTTGAAATTCCTCCATCTATTGGTGTTTTATCACCGTCTAGGATGATAAGACTTATTTCCACTTTGTACAGCAAAGAATTCTTTTTTGTAAGATAATTTTAAATTGTAGATATATAAATCTCTCAATTGCAAACAGACAAGACATGCTGCTTGGTCTTCCATGGGTGCACTTGGTCAGAGGAGAGTGCTTCACTCCTGCGACTTTAGTCAGTATCTATCAGGGTAGCTGGTGTCTTGCCTGGGATTCAGGTCAAGATCATTACTGACCTTTCTTAAGCCCACCCTAAGCCCAGGCAAGCAAATTATATGGATGTACAAAGAGGCTTAATGAACCAGGGATGTTTAGAATGAACTTGACAAATATTAATTGGTGTGTGTGTGTCTGTGTGTGGGGGTGTCTGTGTGGGCAAAAAAGAGACCTTATTAAAAAGGAGATTAAAAAAACAAAACATCTGTCTCTGATGAAGAGTTGATCATACTTGCATAATTTATGATTTACTTTTTGGAGGTTTTAGTCACATTGTTGGAACTAAATGCATGGAAGTACATTAATAATAATTAGTAATAATGCAATTATAGCCTAAAAATATGATTATGCAATATGATCACATGATTTAGACAGTCATTAATTGGTAATATATATTTGAATGACGGTATAATTTGTACAAGGGTTAAGAAACTCCAATTTCTAAATCACAAAAGCATTGACCAGCTTAAATAGCTTGGATCTTAAGAATGTAAGATAAAACTATCAATAACAGACCGAGCCAAGAATGTCTGTCAGTCATCCAGGTCATGGTAAATTCTTTTCGTGGCAATTGGACTTGAATTTCTTTCCTTGAAGACATTTCAACTCTCTTCCCAGAGGCTTCTTCTGTATGATTGGACTGTGGGGAGTTTCAGCATAAAATTGCAAGAGCAGTCACCTTCCCCACAGTACATTCGTACTGAAGAAGCCTCCCATATGAGGGGTTAAATGTCTTCAACGGAAGAAATTCGAGTGGAGTGGCCAAGAAAAGATTTCGGCAAGAACCAATCAAGAATGACAAAAAACAACAACATATTGATACAAAACCAAATTGGAAGAAAAAAAAAACATAACATGGGGTTTTTACGAGCTACTAACCCTTAGCTTTTGAATGGATATTTCTCTGATTTTGTATGTCATCAAATCTCTAAAATAAATCCTTATATTTGGGAAAATGACCAGATACAATGAAAACACTTCCCTCCATTAAACCCCATGTACATTGATTGTTTTCTATGTAACTGCTGTTCTAGATCTTGCTGTTACTTCAAATCCAGATGAAAAACAAATATATGATGAAGATGAGAGAGAATCACTTTCTCTCATCTTATTCCAGCAATACGACGACTTATATTGATGGGACTGTGCAGCAATGGAAGCCATTGTGACAGAATTTTCTTTTTGCGCAGATAACATTGGGGCACAAGGCTACTGTGTATTTGAACTACTCCAGGTATTTTGCATTCTTGCCATTGCCATATTAAGTCCTTCTTTTTTTTCCTGATGGAATTCTGGGGGCAAAAAAATAAGAAAAGTTGTTATCTAAGTAATGTTAATCCGTGTAATTGCTGTCTTCTATACATTTTGAACTGAAATGGAGGTGTTTCCTTGTTAAAGCATCATCTATACCTCAGCTTGGTACATAAATAAGGAGGAAAGGACGATCCATACAATATAATTTACACCATGAAAATATGTTCTTGAATTTCAGTGCTTTCCTTCCCATAGAGCCAGGTGCAATAAATAAACAAATAAATAAATAATCAACAGACAGGACAGCTTGGGGCTTCCATTTAGATGAGAAGGGAAAAAATGAGTCTATAAAGCTTTGAAGAGTGTCTGCAAAAGGTGGAATAGAAATAGAACAAATATAAACAGATATAAGATGTTAACTGATTAATATCCCATAAAGACCGATTACAAATTTGCGGTTTTACTCAAACCATCCATGCTCCTCCACTGCTTCCAAAGAAGGAAAAGACCAGAACCTCTCACTATTTTCATATGCAACTTTTTTGTGAATATTTTTCAGACTGTTTAGAAATAACCTCGAATCTGCTCGCATTCCTTTGTGGCTGAATCATTCACCAACCCAGACCCTCATTGACATCACATTTTCTGCAGGAATTTACTCAAAAGTAATGAGAATGCCTCAGAAGATTATGTTTCCTTTCCACATCTCTAACTTTTTTGAATTAGAAGCTGGAAAGAAAAACACAGTATTCTGAAAAAGCAACACACACTAAAACTTAAAAGTCTGAGAAGAAATTCACAACAAAAAATATTCCAGTAATGTCTTATTATGTATGCATTAAAATTGCCTGGCGGGGCTTGCTATTATGTTGGGGATGTGATGGAATGTTATCTGTAAGCTGAATAAATAAAGAAGTGTTATCGAGCTCTGTGAGAGGCGGCCAGTTATTGAAGTGTCTCAGAAATGAATAACCATCTGGAAAGGAGATGCATTGTTATTTTGTATTTTTAGGAATTTGCTGCATTGTTTTGGCTTATGTTGACAACGACTGCCTTTTTTGATTCAGTAAACTTTCCAGTAGAATTTTTTTTATTTATTTCGGTAAAATAGAAAGGGATGACACACAAGAGTAGCACTGGAATAAGCCTTTACTGGAGCATAACAGTGAAAGAAAATGTTTATGTATCTCCAATATTCAAATTGCCCTCTTTTTATGAGAAACTGCACCCTTATTCATGGTAGGTTTTTATGTCAATAGAGCCAAGTCCAGCTCTGAAACTGTAGACTCCAATCATCTCAAAAAAGAAAACAAGGAAAGTTTTTCAGACTTGTTACAAAAATTATCAGGGAACTAATAATAGTAACTAACCTGTGTTTACTAAATGGGAATGTTGAAGACAAACATAACAGAGGGATTAATTACCTCACTAAAGAAAACTTACAGACATCCTAGTGGATTACAGTGGTATGAGCTACAATTCAAAAAACACTCGGTAGATGTCAATTATTTGAATACGGTACTTTGATGGAAGGGACTAAATTTTCTTGCTGTATGTTATTTCACCCTTTGGCATCTGTCACATTGATTACACAGTATTTGCTCTCAAGTAACTTCAAGAATGATTTAAAGTTCCAGTGTAAATCTCAGGAAGGGTACTGCAAAGCAATAAATTCTATTACAAACTGCAACCCTTAATTACAAGGAAACTTGAATCCTAAACCTCTGGGAAAGGGAGAGATGAACGCAGCTGCCCAAATTTCTGAAAGAAGTCTGCTTCAGCTTTTACTAAAGCATCCTCATCAATGTAAACAGCTGGCCTCCTTGCCACTACAAAGTATTGCACCTTCCTCAGGCTCCAGCCAAAGATGTACATAAGCAGGCCACACACGGCGGCTGTCGATCTGCCCACGCCCGCATTACAGTGCACATATACTGTGTGACCATTCTCCAGCAGGCCATGGAGCAGGAATACAGCCTGAGGAAGCATCCTGGTCCGACCTGTAAAATAGAATAATAAAATCATGCAGATTTAAATTCTGAGATAGACAGTATGAAGGAGTTTGATTTATCTGTTATCTTATAACATTTTAATGATGAAACTGCTGTATTTCTTCACTGTTTTTTTGTCCTTGCCCCAAAGAGAATGTGGACACAAATATTTTTTGATTATGATACATTTTTGATTATGATGATTATTGATTCTTGATGCGAAATCATTTCCTTCAACAGCAGTGTTTTATTTCGCTTAGAGCGACAGCGCATGTGATGAAGACGCTGTGCTTCTTCATGCAAATGGAATCTTTTACATTGAGTTCTCTAGTGAGTATTTCTGGCTGCAGGATGGCATTAATTAAGTTAAACTTAACCACACATGCAGTGCAATTTTTCAGATGAAATGGAAGCATGAATTGACTCAGGTGAGAAGAAATAGTCCATTGTCCATCCATGTGGCCATTTCATTCGATTTGGTAACATGAAGAAAATCATTACCAGATTTACTGTTACAAACTATGACCTACATTATATGTATGTGTGTGTTTTATTCTTATTATTTAGAGTTCACCATTGATATAGAGACATGAATAAATCAAGAACATAGAATTGGGAAAGGTCGGCAAGGTAAAGTTACTGACCTATGTCCTACAACTACTTAATTGTTACTAGTAGTCGGTGACAGATTTTGTTTTTATACTTGTATGAACCTTCTAAGCATATATTGTGAAAGAAGAGGCTTAGCTGTTTGTTGCTTATGAGAGCTGATGAAAATATTCGCTGGCTGTAGAACTTTTTCTGGAATGCATAAAAGGTCAAAGAAGAAATCTGTAGTAACTAGGCCTCAAAGTGAGGAAAAAGCCATGGGGAGAGACAAGGCCAAAACTGACATCAAAGAATAATGACTTGGTGATAGCAGTGACATTCACCTAGGCTGATGATTGTGGTGTGTAAATACAGTGTGTGTGTGTGTGTGTGTGTGTGTGTGTGTGTGTGTGTGTGCGTGTGTGTGTGTGTGTGTGTGTGTGTGTGTGTGTGTGTGTAAATGGATGCTATATATATATATATGTGTGTGTGTGTGTAAATTTATGCTATACATATTTCATCATTTTTCAAGTCTCTGAAATTATTTTTGAGACACATTCTTGTCTCATTGTTAATATGGCATTATTTTATCAAGCAACAATCATAGAAGCAACCAAAACAAGTCATGACACAGAGGGGTTGCCAGGTCGAGGATGTGCCTTCGGCTTGTAACAGTGTAACAGGCGAAGTGCAGGGATTCTTTTGATAATTGAAGTTACACTGTAAGACTACAAGGTAGAGCACTAAATCAAACATGGTCTGAAATGTCCCCAACAATGTTAAAACCAAACCTGAACCCTTGAATCTTAACTTAACCAGGAGTACACTCTGACTTACATAAATTATAGATATCATAAAATAAACTTGAAATAATACCCCTAAGGAAGCAGAGAATGGTATAACATATACTAAGCACTGTTTGGTCTCTTGGATATCTTCACTCTTTTTCCTTTTTCATTTTTGAAAATTAATGACTTATTACATGCGAGATACTCGACGGAATTGATGTTTATTATTTCAATAAATGCAGTTTTATCAAAATGAGCATGATTTTTAGCATTGTGAGTTGATGGAGCTATTTCGAAGACAATTTCAAGTGCCCTCCTTTTTTTTCCTGGCTAACAGAAACCATCGAGGATAATATGTGGTCATTGAGCCCCATGTTTTCCCAGATATTCCTGCTTCTAAACACCTTTAATTTCATTTTTATTACTTTATGGGACCTTTTCAATCTATTATGGTAAAAAACCCTTACCATCAGTGCTCATGTCAGGTGTAGGTATCCACACATACACCAAACCACAGTCTCTGTACAACTGCATCATGGTTTCTGGAGTCATAGCTTCTCCAGGGTTCTGCCTGCAGCCATGGGAGTTATTCACAACATCGCATTCTGTCTGGAAGTTCATCACTGCAGTGATACCCAAATCATGCTTCATCTTTATAGTCACATGCTCCATTTGTCGGGGGCAACTACCAAGCCAGATCCGTGGTAGTATCCTAGGGGCAACAACAGGAAAACCCTTATCACTTGTGCCAGAATAATGCCAGAAATTATCATTTGAACTGTTTTGGTGCTCAACATCATCAACACTGGGGTATACAAAAGTTCTGACAGGGATGTTGTATATCAGCTGATATAAAGGGGGGTTATTTGTATTTGGTGGCTCTACAAAAAGTCCTCTGTTTTTTTTTGTGACCACTTTTGAAAATACAGTAGTCCTAGTAGAATTATTTGAATTAAATTGTGGAAATATTTGAGCTCTGATATATAAAGCCTTGTAGAAACTGCTGTTTTTTCTTTATATCAGGTACATGTCATGTCATAGGAGCCACTGACACAGAGCAAAGCAACTCAACTCAAACAATTTACACTGTATAAGTATATATAAAAACAACAAAAATGTGTCACAGAATGTAATATTTTGACAGAGACCAAGATTGTAGTGAATATTTTTTTTCTCTATTAAGTTGGTTAAGTCATTTTTAAGTGATTTTTTATTTTTTCTTGATCCCATGAATATTTTCTATTGACCGCAACGGAGTCGGAAAGATTGCATTTAGAGCTACTTTGTAATGATCAATTCATAATCTACATTAAATAACTCAAAAGGGAAAGAATTAGGTTGTTTTGATACTTCCATGATGCTTCCACTATAACTCCTGTTTCCTGAGAAAACAGACATCACAAGGAGTAAATATTTATGTTGTTGATTGCAACAGTAAAAAAATAAAACAAAAATGACAGTACAACCCTTAAGTTGTCTACACACTGGATATAAGCATGAGGGATGAGGTGTCTACAAGAAAGTGAGTTAAAGTCTCTTTGAATCACATTAATGAATGTGTATGCTACTTTGGGCTTGAGGATTAAGGGTCTTGGAGACTAACTTAAAATGCTATTACAGAAAGATACAAGGGTGAAGTGCTTTTGACTCAGCACAGGTCCTTGACACAAGCCTTGCAAAATCCTTGGACACGAATTAAAACCTGATGACGTCGGACAAGGCTGCCATTCTGGGACAACCTATGTGTTATATGACTCAGTAGTTCTCTATGTATCCAGTATACCATGGCCTTTTATAATGCCTTTACCCTTCGACCCCCACAGGTTGGTTCAAAAAGGACTCTTTGCCGACTGTTAGGCTGAAGTACTGTGTGTCTAATAGTTGGCATAGTGTTATTATCCTGATGAAATTTTGCAAAAACAATCATAGGTGCCATAACCCTAATTTAATTCTGTCATGATAATTTCAGTCCAAACTTTAACACATATTTGATTTGAAATAGATCATTTGTTTGTGTTGCATTTAAATTTTTTGAGCTAAGTAATGATTATAGTTGAACTGGTATTGAAGTATCCCTTGAGAACTAGACACTAAGGGTTTGTTTGTTGATTTTTTTTGTGCAATATTTGTTTTTGTCTTTTTTTCAGCTGAAAGCTGTTGAGATAATATTTAAGAATCGATCAGACAATAATTAGCCAAGATAAACTTCAGTTTCCCATCGTTATCAAATTTGAGCCACTAACAGGCTTACACATCACAAAAGGCAGCAACTACAAGCATCATGTCTAACATGATTCATAATGCATCTATTGGGCGGGGAGGTGAACTTATTCAGTAGGAGTAATTTTCCTATTTAAATTGTGACTAATTTTTATATTGGATTTTATGACATAAAAATGAAGAAATTACAAATCAAAAGAATTGAAATTGTATCAGGAAACACAAAAGCTAATTATTCTAAATTAGGGTAACTGTTTCTTTAATGCTTAAGTTTAAAGGCAGAGATTGCTGGATCTTTCACATGACGAAATTATTATTATTAACAACTAGCAGTGGATTTTTAAATATTGCCATAATTTAGAACTAACCTGGCTCCGTAAAAGAGCAGTTAAATAGTCCTTCCACCTACGAACTCATGAGCATATGTGTTAATCAGCAGAAATATTCCACAAAAGTGGAAAAAAATGTGGTTATATGAGATAACAGGATGTCATGACGGTGGTAATGATCTTCTCAACTTCCTCTGAGAGAACTCTGAAATCTCTGTTGTTTCCAGTTAGCTGGGGTCAGACGGTTCTTTTCTGATACTAATGTGAACAACATCAAACAAATCTTGTATTTCAAAGAGAAGTTACATTCAGCAGCAGAAAACCAACCTGAATAAAATGATGAATATCTTTTGGCTTGAAGTCTGGACATGCATTCCCCTAAACTTCAACACAAATACCTGGAAAAATGTATTGCCCTCTGACCCGCAACACTGAAGTAAAAGTTGGTGGTGTGTTTCATCTCATCAGTGTGTCCTTTTTCTTCTATCCAGTGACCGATCGGGTGGCAGTAAACACCATCCACGATGTTTCTTTCATCATAAGTACAACATCTGTCATGATGTGGCCCATTGCCTGAAGATAAATAAGATAATTAATTTCACAGTGTATTCTCTGAGGTCGAAAAAAGACTATATGGATTGTGCAATTCTCACCCTCACTATATTTTGAATCACTCCTACTGTGTTTAATAGTTCAAGATCTTTAATTGCATTTAAATAAGACTAGATTTCCAGTGTAATTAAAATGTTTCATTTAGGTGGAAGAAGCTATAGAATACAATCTAGTTCGGATGAATTTCACCTTAAGTAGCTCCAATAAATACATCATGGTTCTTATAAATCAGTAATAAAAATCGGTTAACTGATAAATAATTATAATAATAATATTGACAGTAGCTCTGGAATAATTGGGGGTTCAAAGGAAGAGACTGCTGCATTTCCGCCATCGCGCGGTCGTAAATATGTACTACACTTCACTGAATCAAACATGGAGTTGTTTTCGTCAGTATTACATTCGAATCCCCGTATGCACAGCGAAATCCGCACAAAATTTGCAAAGATAATTACTGTATACCTTCCCATATATGAGTATCCCCGACTCTTTTGATGAACTTGAACCAATGCGTGTCTTTAAACGGCTCGGCAAAGTGCACGTCACAGATCCACAGACACGGCTCAAAAGGGGACAGGACGTTCTGCGAGGCAATCATCGGAACGGATCTGCCTGGATCCCATTGGCCCATCTCCGGCCGAGATCCCAAAACGAAAACTTCGACATCCGAAGAGTCTGGGGTGAGAATGACACCGAACCTGAACAACATCTTTTAGACGAGATCCGGCACGGCTGTAAATCTTTCTCAATGGTTGTCCAGGACTCAATGGTTGTCCAGGCAATATGATTTGCAGCAGGGTCACATCGTCGCGCCCCCTACTGGTGGGTTTCTAAAAGGCACATTTAAAAAAGATTTAGCATGCAGACAAAGTTCAAACCACATGGCGGCTAATATTCCTGTACTTATCTGTTATAAATTGTTACAAAACTACAACACTTCTTCTAATTTTTATTTTGTACACTTCAGTTGTCAGGAAATGTGCTTGCAGCTCTCATTTCATGCACTTTGGCTCAACACTGGTCTGGCATCTGGATGAATCTGCCCTGCTTTTGAAAATCCCACCTCCACACTTTGGAAAGTTCCAGTGTTGATATGTTGGTGTGGAAGTCCCATATTTAAAGCCCATCACTTTGTGCATTTACAGTTTAGTTACAGCACCGGCAAGAGTTGACACAGTTCAGATGTAGTGAGGTGGTCCTGATTTGTACCAGCGATGGGCTCTAAACAGTGATGCTTATAAGGGACTTTATACCATTTTTTAAACTTAAATCTCTAAACATTTCTGCCTAATCTCAGTTAGCAATGTCCAATACTAGGTGGCGAACATTGTAATAAGAATATATTGTTTTAAATCAACATTATATTCAAACGCTCACACTGATTTTGTGATTAGCTATTTTTACTCATTTTCACATCTTTCAAATATCATTGTAATTAACCATCAGCTCAATCAATATAACAAACTTCAAACCTCAAAAAAAAAAAAAAAAATTGGGGGGGGACAAAAAGTAATCCCTTCAGGGCCCCAGAAGCCTGAAACTCAACTAAACAAAATTAATCATCTACTATCATGTGCTTAGGCTCCACAACTAGGCGTATGTATTTTGGGGTATTTTCAAATATTTTTACACCCCTTACCACTACATATCATCAGACTGAGTTACGAATTCTCCAACAGCACATTAAGAATGCTCAAGAATGAATGACACTAAGTCTAAAGTGATTCACTAAATGTTTTTCAAAACTAGACAGACAGGTATGGAATGATCTGCCAGCAGGTCTATCACATTGTAGACTTGTTCACTCTGTTGATTTGTTTTCCAGCCCAAATTTGATATGAAGATGTATTTATCATGTTCCCAATAGTTTCTAAAAAGGAAAAAGATTTATTTGTGACTTATTTGGGATAGCTGATGTTTAATTTACTGTAAGATATGCTCTTGCTATGCTACGGCGATACACTGTGTATTTCTCATCATCTGATGATGCTTCATCCACCAATCATGCTTCCTTCGAGGGCCCTCCCGAGTACTTCTTCTTCCCTCATGTACGTGATTTGATAAGTCTCCAGAACACTTATCTGGGTATGGTTGTGTCTGTTCTCCTATTTTTAAGGGTCTGTTCTGTTCTTCTGTTAAACTGTCTGCTCGTGCGTGCGTGCGCAGCCGTTTCTTCACCAAATTGTTTAGGATCATACTTTATTGATTCCCAATGGGGAATTTTGCATGTCGCAGCAGCACAGGTCAAGAGGACAGGTATCAAAAGTGATTAAGGTTAATAAATAGGAAATATGTAAGAAATTAAAAAGGACAGAGGCAACAGCTAAAGAAGAATACAAATAGATAAACCGCTATACCAGAACAGGTGTTAACAGACATTACAGATAGTGGGCAGTAGTGAACCGGTCACGTCAAGTATTTTTATAATACGGAATGTTGAAGCTGTTCTATCAAACTGTAGACTTGTTCACTCTGTTGATTTGTTTTCCAGCCCAAATTTGATATGAAGATGTACTTATCATATTCCCAATAGTTTCTAAAAAGGAAAATGATGTATTTGTAACTTATTAGTGATATTTGATGTTTCATTTACTGTAAAATATGCTCTTGCTAAGCTACATAGAAGCACTATGTAATTTTGAGTCTCCAATGAGAAACATCCTGGAAGGTGTACTGCATTGAAGAGCAAGAAACAAAAGAGTCGACACAGGCTGGAGTTGATGGGGTGGCGACGACTTCAGCAGAGCATGAATGAGGTCAGTTATAGAAGCACAAGGGAGGAGAATGTCCTTACAAGGCTGAGGACTGGGTGCAGCAGACTCAATAAAACACTGCTCATAATAGTCAAACGTCCCACAGGGTTGTGAAAGCACTGTCACACAAAGGAATCAGAGGAGCATGGTATTCTTTACTGCCATAAATTAATTGGAGAAGAAGAAAAAATTAAAGAGGAAAATCAACATGGTAAAAAGTTAAGAGCCGAAGAACTAGGTCTCAAAAAGTATATTTATCATTGGAGATAGAAGTATACTAAAATATCTGGAAAAAAAAAATGCCGGGCCAAGTAATTCAGTGTTCAGTAAGATGTCAGATTTTTTTCTCTGTATGTTACAGAATCAATAATATTTTGAAATGGACAGATGGGTAGAAATGAAATTAAGCCAATTCCTGGGTCAGACATTTGGCTATGTATTAAATGTTTAATCATGAACCATAGGAGACAAATTACAAATAATCTCCCTAAAACAGATGAGACAAATGCTGGCTTCATGTCTTCACTGTCTTGAATCGACCATCTTGAAATTTTCGCATATAAGATGATTACCTATAATCGTCATTGTTATTATAGTAATTATGATTATTATTATAAAGATTATGATTATCATGATTGTCATTTGTTTATTTTATGTATTTGTTTATTTTTACATATTACAATTTTGTAAGCCAGGGGAATGTTTGTTTAAAGGAAAACTTAATTCTCTTTATTCAAGTTGTATATCAAAACAAATGAACACGCAAAGTAGAGTAAGTTGTTTTTGTCAGCAGCTAATACTGCTCCTGGCCAAGGTCAAGTCAAAATAGAAACAACAGATAAACGAAAAAAAACAACAACAACAAAATAATCAGATTTAACAAAAAATCAAATAGAAAGTGTTGTTTCTATTTTGTGAAGCTGCCAATTCAGAGAACAGTCCTAGGATGGTTATACTGAGGAACTGAAAAGCCTATTAATAGGTAGCTATTAATCAGCTTTTAACAGAATAATTTTAAATTTCTTGGCAACAATCCTACTTTGGTTCATTCTTTGCTCGAGTGAGGGCAAAAGCAGAGACCCAGTCCTGAGGCCACCAAATATGGACCCCCTGAACATCATGACAGCACCTAGTAGTTCTGTCCATTACATTGACAGGAGGAGAAATGGAGTAGGAGTTATCTTGAAGGAAGAGTTTTTTAGGAATGTGTGTCAGATAGACTTATGAATCTGAAACTAGAAATTGAAGGTGTGCTGCTCATGACTAACAACTTTCTATGACCAAAAAGTGGGATGTGAGTTAAAGGAGAAGGGGAATTTTTGGAGTGAGTTTGATGAAGTCATGCAGAAAATCCTGAGAGGTGAGTAATTGGTCCAGACTTCAATAATCATGTTGGTGCAGGCAATAGAGGTGATAAAGAAGTGATGGGCAAGTTTGGTATCCAGGATAGGAACACAGAGGGACAGATGGTGGTAGACTCTGCTAATGGAAATGGCTGTAGTGAATAATTTTTTTTCAGGAAAGGGCAGGAACATAGGGTAACTTATAAGAGCGAAGGTCTCTACATCTTGTATAGACAATATAATCTGAAGATCAATGACACCAAAGTAGTGCATGATGAGAGTGTAGCCAGACAGCAGAGGATGGTGGTTTGTAGCATGAATCTGGTGACGGGGAAGATGAAGAGGACAAAGGCAGAGCAGAGGACGAAGTGGTGGAAGCTGAAAAGGCAAGAGTTTCGTATGTTTTTTGGGGAGGAGTTGAGAAAAGCTCTGGGTGGTCTGAGAGAGCTTCCAGTTGACTGGACAACCACAGCTTATGTGATCAGGGAGGCAGGTAGGAGAGTACTTGGTGTGTTGTCTGGAAGGAAAGTAGATAAGGAAACTTGGTGGTGGAATGAGAAAGTGCAGGAGTATATACAGAGAAAAAGAGGTCAACAAAGAAGAAGTGGGACACTGATGGGACTGAAGAAACAGGAGTAAGAGGAGATGCAGCGCAAGATAAAGGTAGAGGTAGCAAAGTCCAAACAAAGGGCGAATGATGACTTGCATGCTAGGTTGGACAGTAAGGAGGGAGAGAATGATTAATCCTGGATGGCAAAACAAAGAGACAAAGTAAAGGTTTACAACAGGTCCGGTTGACTAAGACTAAGGATAGAGAGGGAAATGCATTGACAGATGCTAGAAGGGTTGGCTTCATACACTAGGCTGTCAGGATGCTGAACTGATTCCCCACTATCCCACTCCCTCCATACCGCCCCACCCAAAGATGCTGAACTTTCTCTCTGTACATTCTTTACCACCCCCCACTCCCCTGAACAGCCCCCCCGCGCTCCAGATATCTCCCCCCATTGTACTTGACTCTAATAACATATCGTGAAATTACCACTTTTCCTTTTTTTTGCCTTTTGCTTACTTAATTAATTAGTTTGTTTATTTACTTATTTATTTATTGCACTACTGCTGCTTTGCACTAAAAATTAGTCTGTATCTGTGTGCACTTTACACTTCAATATCTTATAGTTTAATGATTACTGTTTAATCTAACATTTCAATCTGCTGCTAATTTGCACTCAATTACTGGTGATTTCACGTCACTGTGGGATTGTGAAAAGCGTCCTTTCAATTCCTCTGTATGTCAAGCACATGTGGAGAAATTGACAATAAAGCTGACTTTGACTTTGACTTTGAATTAGAAGAGTGATGGGAAAATGGAAAGAGTACTTTGAAGAGCCGATAAATGAGGAAAATGAAAGAAGGAAGTTGTGTTGTTTTTGGCAGCCATTTTAGTTTTAGTCTTAATCTTTTAGACTAAAATGCTTATTGGTTTTAGTCATTTTAGTCATTTCTATATGTGATCGTGTTATTCCAGTTCTAGTCGAGGAAAAGTAAAAGGTTTTAGTCTAGTGTTATTTTAAAAAAGTATAGCTTTTTATATAGTCAATTTAGGTAAATATATTGGAGATTGCTGTTGGGCAAAAACCTTCTCTCTATATATTTCAGCATTTTCTCAATATATTTCATCTGTTTTTTTCATGAATTGATGCCTTACTTCGTCATACAAGAGTGTCACACATAAGTTGTGAAAAAAGCAGAGCTAAAAGTCCAACACATTTTGATCTTGTAGCTACTTTAACCAATAATTACAATAATAGAGGAATGGTCTTAGACATACAAGGTTTCCACCCAATGGCATATGCTTTCTGATTTAGGGATTATGCATTACACACAGATAACGTGGTAACAGTGGAATCAATGTTCATTACTCCAAAAAAGACCCAAACAAAAACTCTTACTTTGACAATTGTTTGTTTATTTCTGAGAATTTGCTAAAGTGCAATGAACATACACATGCACAAAAAACACGAGTGATGGATGAGGAACACACAGGATCAACTTGACCTTGTCTGCCAGTGCAATCAAGATGAATATTATCTTTAAATTTGACATCATACAACCCCGGCAAGTCTGACTCATATTTGGATTCTGTAGCAAAGACTGCTTGGATAGATGACAATGCTCTGTCATTCTTTTGGGCCACCAAGTTTCTCTTTAGGAGTTGTGGTTGAGAAAAAAACAAAGAAGTATACAATTACTCTATTTCTGTCTGCAACCTACACCTCCTGTAAAGTTTTACGGGTGAATATGAGACAATAAATGTTGGTATATCATGAAAATGCTCAAATACGATAAAGATAGTAAAAATGCTACCATATTAAAAAAATACAATGGTCTTAATTATCAAACAAGCAAAACAAAAATACGTAGCTTACCAACTCACTCTGTACTTAAGCCTTCTGATCTTTCTTTCTGAGTAGCAGCCAAAATTATAATGTATTTGTACCGGTGAGTTTGTATGTGTGTGTGTGTGTGTGTGTGTGTGTGTGTGTGTGCACGCTCTTCATTAAGACACATAGGGAACGACAACCAGTCTGAGATGCTACATTTCCTGCATGTTTCATTCCCTCACCCAAACATGGGCCAATATAACAGCGCATTACACTTGCCAAAATCCCTGCATGTTATGCGCATTCGGTGACAAACACATAAGTTAATGAATTGACTCTAACTAAGCTCAGTTTAGCCTGAAGTTCGAAGCCTATCTGCACCCAGAGTATTTGGAAAAAACTTACTATAAGCATACTATCAAATTCATTACAAGCCGTTTGTTGAGTAGCATTGTATAGATATGAAATATGAACAGTATTTGTAACTTACCTCCGAAAAAATATCAGTGAGGTCACCCTCTCCCTTTACAGTGCATTTAGGTTTTATTCTGCTAGATTATATTTAAAATACATCCATATACACTATATGACCAAAAAGTATTCTCTCACCTGCCTTGATTCGCATATGAACTTAAGTGACATCTCATTCCTAAATCAAAATTTCCAAATGCTGATGCTTGGTATCACTTCAGCATACCAAGACATTTTGGACAATTCCATTCTCCCAACTTTGTGGGAACAGTTTGGAGCTGGCCCCTTACTTTTCCAACATGACTGTGCAACAGTGCGCAAAGCAAGGTCCATAAAGACATGACATGACAGAGTCTGATGCAGATGAACTTGACTGGCCTGCACAGAGTCCTGGCCTCAACCCGGTAGAAAAATTTTGGGATGAATTAGAGCAGAGACTGAGAGCCAGGCCTTCTCATCCAACATCAGTGTGTGACCTCACCACCGTCCATGGGCTTCTGGAAGAATGGTCAAAAATTCCCATAAACACACTCCTGAACTTTGTGGACAGCCTTCCCAGAAGAGTTGAAGCTGCTATAGCTGCAAAGGGTGGACCAACGTCATATTAAACCCTATGGATTAGGAATGGGATGTCAATTCAGTTCATATGTGAGTCATAGAGGCTGAGCAAATACTTTTGGCCATATAGTGTATCTTTGTCGTTAGACACCACCAAGCCCTTTTGTTGACGCTACCGCCATGGTTCAATGTGTGTGCTGAGTGAACGCAGGTGTGTTGAGCAGAATGCGCGCTGCTTGCCAGGTGGTGGACATGACCAAGCAAAGATAGGATTCAGCACTATTGCAGACACATTTTAGATTTTAATTGATTAATTATACACACAATGAGCAGAAATGTCATTGCAACGTCCATTATCGTCTCGCCAACAAAAACTCACACCTTTTCATCGTGTTTTAGTCATCAAAGATGGTGATGACAGGATGAACATTTTCTCTCACTATTGTCATGAAAAAAGGGGCGTCAACAAAATAATTCCATCATCCTTGATGAAAACAACACTGCAACGAAGGGTAGAAGAGGTGACTATTGTGGACTACAAGGTAGCAGGGATTAGTAAAGGGAAGTGAGGGGGGTATGGAAGAGGATGAAGAGTGGAAAGACAGTTGGTCCTAATGATATGCCTGTGGAGGTGTGGAAGTGTCTCGAAGAGGGAGCAGTACAGTTTCTGGTTAGGTTATACAATGGGATTTTAGAGAGTGTGAAGATGCCTGAGGAATGGAGAAGAAGGTTGATGGTGGCCGTTTTTAAGAATAAGGGGGATGTGCAGAATTACGGTAACTATAGAGGAATGAAGCTGATGAGCCATTCAAATATAATTATGAGAAAGAGTAGTGGAAACTAGAACGATAGCATAAGTCAGCATTTGCGAGTAGCTGTATGGTTTCATGCCTAGAAAAAATGCTACAGATGCAGTATTTGCTTTGCGAATGCTGGTAGAGAAGTACAGAGAAGTTCAGAGGCAGCTGCATTGTGCCTTCGTAGACCAAGAAAAAGCATATGACAGGGTGCTGAGAGAAGAACTATATCATTGTATGAGGAAGTCTGGAGTGGCAGAGATGTATGTTGGACTGGTGCAGGACATAAGTGCGAGATGTGAGACAATGGTGAGGTGCTCTGCAGGTGTGACCGAGAAGTTCAAGGTGGAGGTGGGACTTCAACAGGCTCTTAGCCCCTTCTTGTTTGCAATCGTGATGGACAGGCTGTTGGATGAGAGTAGACAGGAATCTACATGGACCATGATGTTTGCATATGACATTGTGATGTGTACTGAGAGAAGAGAACAGGTTGAGGAAAATCTCAAGAGGTGGCGGTGAGCTCTGGAAAGCAGAGGAATGAAGGTTAGTCACAGCAAGACAGAATATGTGTGTGTAAATTAGAGGAACCTGGGTGGAATGATAAGACTACAGGGAGTGGAGATCAAGAAGATGGAGGATTTCAAGTATTGAGGGTCAACAGTCCAGAGCAACAGAGAGTGTGGAAATGAGGTAAAGAAATGGGTTCAAACAGGTTGGAATGGGTGGAGAAAAGTGTCAGGAGTACTATGCGATAGACGACTATCAGCCTGAATGGAAGCAAAGGTGTGCAAGACAGTGGTGAGGATGGATAGAATCAGGAATGAGTCCATTGGAGGGACAGCACATGTTAGATGTTTTGAAGAGAAGGTCAGAGAAGCCAGACTGAGATGGTTTGGTCATGTATAGAGGAGGGACAGTGAATATATTGGTAGATGGATGCTGGAATTGGAGATGCCAGGCAGAAGGTCTAGAGGAAAGCCAAAGCAAAGATTTATGGACGTAGTGAGACAGGATGTGAAGTTTGTTGGTGTGAGAGAGGAGGATACAGAGAATAGGGTTAGATGGAGAAGGTTGATTTGCTGTGGCGACCCCTTAAGGGAAAAGCCGAAAGGAAAAAATCTGAAACTGTTGAAATGCAGTGCAGGTTACAATGATATACAATAAAGGAACTGTAAATATGTACAGGCACAAAAAGGACGCATTACACTGTCAATCCCACACAATGCCTTTATTTGTACAATTGTACAATGAGACAATTGTACAATGTCAGACAACAATCATGTGACCCAAATGTACGCACTATTAAAACAACAAAATGTTAAAAATTGTATTCTGGGTACATATGACCGAAAATGCGAATACATCTTCCTCTATATGTCATCTAGATATTCCCTCATAAGACACTCAGGCTCGATTTGACATTGAGACTCTAAGGATCAACCACAGATATATGGATACTTATTTAAAGATGACTTTAAAAGGCAGTTATGTTATTATATACCATTTTCAGTTTGAAAAAAATAACATTACATTTTCTTGCCGGGTCTTTTACTTTGATAAACCTTTGCAGAAGTTATGGTCTTTTTAAAAACCTTTTTTTAAAATATTCTTTTTATTCAGTTTATCTCATTCGGTGCATTTTTAATGAGGGAAATCATTTACATAATCACTGCTACAATACAATGTCACTGTAACATCCCCTGGTGTCACACTGAATCATACACGAGCACTGTAAAGATGTCAGCAACTGAATTGCAATTGTTACATATTAATTTGGGTGAGCCACACCTTGAAGGACCATTCCGGTCAAAATTACTAAATATTTACACTGTTCTGTAATCCAGCAGGGTCCAGATATGTGTAGGGCCATTTAATCTGTGAATTTCTTACAGCGATCGCTTCACTCAGGTTGGACAAATTGACCTGAAATTCTTTAATTACCTGTTTTGGGACAGGCTCATCAAATTGTACCTCTGGGTATGTGCCGAATTGCATCTACCAAAAAAGAAACAAGTGCATAGTTAATCAAATGAACTAGTAATTTTTAAATATATGCTCATTTTTAAAAGAGAAAACCAAACTTACAGAATCTGAATACTTGTTTGAAAGCAGCAATGCCATTGCTACAAATGTTGCTGTCTCATCCCTGTTCGGAAGTGCCTCCAGAATTGTGCTCATGTTTGTCTTCCCCTTGGTGGATGGCGGTTCATTGTGCAACAGAAGTGATGCATTTGGTACAAAGGAGTAGAAATCAAACTAGATTTGAAAAGAGATGTTACAGTCACTGTAGATTGCCTCTGTCATTGAGAACTTTAATCATACTTGACATGTAATGGAAAAAATAAGGAGTTCTATTTTTCAAGTATTGCCTCACCTGTCCACTGTTGACTGCAGGGTGTTGAACTGTTATAGTGAAGATCACCATGGTGATAAAATTGATCACTTCCTGCACAGTATGGAAGCACTCTGGAATTCCTGTTAGCAACGCCCTTGCTTTTAGATTGATCTATCCAATACCTGAACACACCCAAAGTCTCTTTTTAACATCTCTATGTAACAATTCCCTTAGGGTTAAATACCTGATGAATAGTTTCCTAAAAGCCATGGGTGAATATCTCACTGATCCATTCCTGGAGCCCAGAGTCTTTGCAAAATTCACAGTGGGAAGGATAATAGTACTGTATTATTCCAGTCACAAAACTTGAAAAAAATAAAATAAGATTAAAAAAATAATCCATTAATGATTCATGAAATTAATTGACAATATTTGAAAATGCATTTCCTCAAGCGTCATAGAAGCAAAAATATAAGTAAATATATAAATATATAAATATATACTATAAATGTTATTGTGTTGTATGTTATTGTATACCTTCCACAATCTTCTTTCCAATGAAGCAGAGTAATAGTTTTTAATAAACAGAATTTAATTTCACATTGCAGTACAAACAATTTTATTTTGTGGCTGCTTTGTAATGCTACCTTGTAGATGGGATGAATCTCAGGAAAAGAGCGGAGAGTGGCAACACAGAACACCTCAGCAAGAAAGTGAGTATTGAGGAGGTGATGGGCCACTTCACGATCCATAGCATCTGCATTTTTAATGAACATTTTGGCAAGAAGCCAGTCAGTTTCTGAATCACTTGGTAAAAAGATAGGATTCTGGTCGAAAGGTTGTTGCTGGAGCTGCAAACACATAAAGTAACAATTTTGTGATATTTTATTGAAACTCGAGGGCTTTATTTGAAATTTTTTATGTGAACAAACCAGTAATTTTAGCCAAACTTAAAAGTAGCTCTGTTGTTAGGTAAATACCTGTATTGCAATCGGCATCAATTTGTTCTCAGGATCCAAATAGAACAAGCAGAGTCCAGGAGTAATGTATAAGTGTTTGCCATGGTTCATTCTCAGGGATATTCCATCCATTTTCTTCTGGTCATAAAGGAATATATTCCCTTTCTATTTGAGAGGGAGAAGAAATTGTTTAAGCTGTGGTTACGACAAACATGCAGTGTTGTAACTGTCTGACTTTTTTGCTGTTCTCTGTTCTTTGCCACCATGTCTAGTTTAAAAAATTTCAGAGCTCTTCTTTCAACACACACTCATTCAAACAACACCCACATTTTGTCATTTGACAACAGAGAGAGATAAAAATAACACAAATTGCTTTGTATTAATTTATTTTACACTTTCACCTCAGTCCAAGTGAACTGATAGACTTCTTAGTCCTACAATTACGTATCCAAATTCTTAATCCGGTGATTCTCTTGATTACCATCATGGCACGCGTAATGACGCACATATTAACGTAACAACCCTTTTGCAACTTGATGCAAAACAACTCACTTACTGACTTATCGAAGCCTCTTAACTTCGAACAATGTCAGACCCAGACCTTAGCAGTCATATACAGCAAACTCCCTACAGTCTTTTAGAACATAAGGGGCCTTTGATGGGAGGTGAAGAATAACTAAGTCCTGTTGCCACAACAAGATCTGACAACAATTAACCATGACCTGGTTGACAGAGGTCATTCACCGAAGTGTGGATAGAAGTTTTAGATTTAATGCCAAATGTTAAGTTCTATTTTGGCTGATTTTTGCGGAACATTAAGATATTAGTTTTAGGCTCAAGTTGTTGAAGCTGACATGTTCCTGCTTGCTTGTAGCACTGGGAGATGAACTGTGAAGGCGAACACCCAATGTGATTAGATATATAGGCTGCTGACTAAACCCCTATTCAAATCTCCACAATGGGTCAAAATTCATTGCATTTTTTCAGTGATTGAAAACATAAATCTTTTGTTTAGTCCAAATAATATTTAGATTTAGGAGAAGTATAAAACCACAGTAAATCTAGATTGTCTATTTCCTTTGTTACTATAAACTAGTATAACTATAAACTATAGAACTAAACACGATACCAATCACACAACAGAACAACACCAAGTCAGGCATTAAAGGTAATGTAATAAAAATAGACACTAGCAGGCTGCATGGTTATTAATTTCTTTTGATGATAATGTATCACTCTCAAATTTGAAATGCCGATCATTTTGCAAACACCTCTTTAAAGACAACTACTTTAACCACAGCTTGTACTGTTCAAATGTTCTGCTTCTTTCTTTGAGCTGCTTTGTATGGGAAGTAATATATACGTGGAGTTGAGGCTCGTCATTTTCCTTTTTTTTCAATTTGAATTTCAAAAATGTACACCCATCTATTTTATACAGGAAGAACAGATATCCACATCAGTCTTTCTAATGAATGTGTGTAATGTGATTTCACTGAGATACAATTACAAATGATCATCAAAAATTATAGCTCCTCTTACATACCTTCATTTCCTGCTCAAGTGAGCTTCCATTTTCCAGGAATGGCTTCACCATTTCCTCAGTGACTGGAAAATTTGGAGGAAGCACTGAGAGCCTCTTGATTACATTAGGGTTGACCCTGTTCAGAAACTGGTAACCATAAAACTCATCCCTTTTCCAGTTCTCAATTACAAACTCTGGAAGAATGACACATCTAAAATATGGTTATTCAGTAATACACTGAAGATAAGCTTTGCCAACATACATACTAAGGTTAAAATCAAGATGATCTACAATGAACGTTTAAACAGAGATCAGTCTTACTACTTGATTTACTGTCATATTATTTTACTAACTTTTATGACTAAATTTTTAACAATTTATCAATGAATTTTGAAGAGCAACTGGTGCTGTTAATACAGAAGCATTGTGAGGTGCTTGCATAGTCATTACTTGTCAGGTAGCGACTAACATTGTCCGGCACTCACACTTGTGTATAAACAACCAACCAACTAACAAACCAATCAAACAAAAAAACAAACAAACAATTACCTGACATTGTTGTCTTATGAAACATGAAGATGTTTTTCATGGCCTTAATGCTTTCCCAATTTTCAGTAACTCCAATCAGCCCTTTTATCAAGAGTTCCAGGCCACTGAAGAAAGAGACAGTAAAAGACGGCAGCATATTACTGCTTACCATTAACTCATTCGTTTAAAACGTAATAGAATGCAATGTTACTTGCAAAAAATATCAATCCAATGGAAATAGTGCTGGATTGTCCCCTCATCATTTTTGTATGACGTATTTCAGATTCTCTGGCTTTAGAGAACTGGAATTCAGCTGGGAGTTTGGATGCCCTGAAACTGATAAAGTGAGGAACTCCATCATACTCACTTTTCCATCTAAAGGAGAGAAAGACAATTGCTTTCCTAAAGTCACCAAGAAATCTTTCAAAGTCAGCTCCTGAGGCTGTTTTTGAAGCTCTTATAACATCCCAAATGTCTGAAAACTTACCTGTAAGTGTTCTTTTTCGACATGAGCTGTTTTTTCCGGTGATTAATCAACAATGAATGGTAATCCTCAAAGACTTTCATGGCTGAGATAGAATGTCCAGACATTTAACTACATTTCAATTGACCCCCACAACAATGGCAACAAAATGCAGCTTTCTAGATCATAGTTTATTGGTATGGGTTTTTAAAACAGACCTCTTCCTCCCCTCAGCTCCACATATTCTCCTCTTTTCAGCCATCTGTAGCAGGGGAAAAGAATGGTTTCCCCCTTGGAGTAGTCACAACTACTTTTGAACAGAACCACTCATCATCTACCAGAGGTAAGGTGGCGGTCTCCTCCAGCTTGAGCAGCATAAGTTTCCCCAGAGTTGCACCTGTTTTTAAGGTGTAGGAGCTTGTCTAAAAGGGAGAGTTAATTAATCAAATTAACTAGGAGGTGCTGATAGGGTCATTTCGCAAACATTTTCAAGCATACATTTCAATCAAAGACATGTGTGCATGATTGTGTGTGTGTGTGTGTGTGTGTGTGTGTGTGTGTGTGTGTGTGTGTGTGTGTGTGTGTGTGTGTGTGTGTGTGTGTGTGTGTGTGTGTGTGTGGTCGAGTGGGTTGTGTGAGTGTTATTCAGGGTAAACTGAGGACTTCATATATTTGCAAAGCTACCTAAAACAATGGATAAATACATTTTTCCTGATTATGAATTTAAATGGATGGTTTCCATATTGCTACTACTATTTAATTAGCCATGGTTTTCTCCAATGAAATCTCTATTAAAAAGGAAATACAGAAAAATTAAAGAATACAGAAAAATGTATATTCTAAAGAATAAAGGGGGCCTTCCAAAAGTTCAAGAACATGTTACATACTCAATTTAAACCTTTTGACTTACACACACACAGTGTCCAATGAATTACTGTATGACAAGAGAATAAAGAGGGCCTTTTATCTCAAGCTGTTTTGATTCCTGGCTACAGATGGCAATTAAAAAACAATTAAATTGCTTGTCTTCCCTACCTTAGAAGTAGTCGTGTACTTGATTAACCCACCCAACTGTAATAGGTGATGACACACTAGGCACTAGGTGTTGTTTAACCAGTTTTTATGGCCACATTGAAGGGGAGCCCTCGTGCCTTGACTTTAAAGGCCAACCTACTGTCTGAGCCCCAAGTTCAACCACAAAAACCAAAACTGAAAACTGAAAATCTAGAGGAGAGATTCAACTGAAGAATCTTTTTACTGACTTTCCCCATCCCTTGACCCCACATCCAGATGGTAAGTGTCCCCTAGGTAAAGTTCTCTTTTAGGCATTGGATATGTCTTTATTTTTACTATTTCTGTTTCTCCTTTCTCTATCCTGTGTTAATTTAGTTTGATCTGTCTTGGCAAACCACCAACTACACATGTAATAACAAGAAAAGACCCACAATGACTGCAAATGGCAAAAAATAGTAAAGGAGAGACAAATTAGAGTAAAATTAACCTGCAATATTTATGAATTGTCTCATCAACGTTACTGCCACACACACTTCAGCTACATTCACCAGTTGGACCTTAAACCTAATTCAGCTTGTTCTTAGCCACAGACAAACACAGACTTTTATCTTTGGGAAATGCCTCGCAGTAGGCTGGGATAATAACATGATTGGCATATTCTTACAGCCCTAGTATTTTTTGAAATCTTAGTCCATTATATTCATTTGGTAGCTATTATTTCAGACTAGGGTTGGGCTTTGGAGACCAAAAATCATATATCTGTGTTTGTAAGCTTAGTGGCAACATACAACATACAGAAAATCCATATTATGTTTTGGATGCATAGGGAAATATTTTTAGATGGGAGTAAAGCCACATATGAAATAAAATATCACAAACACGTTTACTGGCAGAGTAATGCAACAACATTATTAAGTGGATCCTCGATAAAGGGGAAATACATTTTTTTCTTTTTTTCCATACCCGGTGTTGCGCTGCCCAGCTCTCAAAGGAAAACACTTGTCAGTTGAATCTTAACCACGGTTTAGTTTGTTTTCAGACACAATTATGATCATGCATGCATGGGTTGTTGTCAACCAGCTATATGACAGGATGCGCTCCCCAGAAGCCTGTCAGAGAAGCATCCTGTAACTTTCAAGTACATTTTGTTTTAGTATTATCTGCGACCAGGATTGGGTACTGATCAGCTGATTTGCTTCTTCGACCAATCCAGCTTCCTTCGAGGGCCCTTCTGAGTACGTCATATTCTCACATGTACTCATGTTGATTAGTCAGTATGACACTTATCTGGGTGTGATCATGTCTGTTGTCCTGTTTATAAGGGTCTGTTCTGTTCTTCTGTTAAACTGTCTTCTCGTGTGTGCATAGCTGTTTGTTCATCTAATTGTTTAGGATAATACTTAATTGATCCCCAGTGGGGAAATTTGGGTGCCGCAGCACAGAGCTAGAGAATGGGTATCAAAAGACAGTATTGTAAATTAATAGGCAAAACAAAAGACATTAAAAAGGACAGGGGCAACAACCGAAAAAGAATGCAAATTAAATAAACTGCTCCATCAGAGCAGGCATTGACAGACATTGCAGATAGCGGCCAGTAGTGAAGATATGACATGTCAAATGTCAAACAATGTCAAAGTCAAATACACCGAGAGCCAAAAAACAAATTTGCTACAAGCCAAGGGCCGGACTGGTTCAATGTTTATTAAAACATATTGAAATGATTGCACATAGCCTATTGAACCAAGACCTAAAACAGTGTATATTATTTAATGATTAAATGAATAAAGCAATATTTTCTTATGGATCTGTCAGAAATTTCAAGTGAAAATATTTTTCACCAGGCAAACAGACAAAAACGAACCTCCTTCAAAGAAATCTCATGTCCTTTACATTAAATGAATAAAGCAATGTTTTGTTATGGCTCTGTCAGTAACTTCAAGGGAAACATTTTCAACAGGCAAACAGCAAAACAGTAAATGTCCTTTAAAAACAAAATATGTTTCTTAATATTAAGATAAATGCATAAATAAAAGTGCATGCATTATAACATGAAAATGCATTATTGTGCTATGATCCTACTGATCACTGCTTTCAAATAGTAAAATGAGAAAATAAAAAGATAAATCAAATCAGTTGTGTTCTTCCTCATTGCTCGTATCTGCAATTTTCCCTGAGTCTATTCAACTGAAAAATAAATATAAATAAATAAAATACAATGAAATTAAATACAAAAATCTATGGCACACAGACAAAACAATACTTCCTTCAAAGAAAAATCACATCTTGTAGAAACAAATGTAAAGATTTAACTGAATTAAAAACTGAAAATACGTTACTGGTCTGTGATGCTCACTTGTCTGAGGCTGAGCCTGATACTTGGTGGTGTCTCATCTTTTGTACAAGTTCATCAATGTTCGGGGTTAGGCCCTGAGCTGAGGTTGTATTCTTCCTCATGGCTCTTATCTGCAATTTTCCCTGAGTCCATTCAACTGAAAAATAAATATAAATAAATAAATAAAATACAATAAAATAAAATACAAAAATCTATGGCACACAGACAAAACAATACTTTCTTCAAAGAAAAATCACATCTTGTA